>CAAKMY010100284.1:0-26848 GCA_901111285.1 Corrigiola litoralis | reverse complement strand
CGAAGCACGGGATGCTACCTAGTTTTATTGATAAAGCTGGACAATTATAATTGTATTGCAAAGACAATAAACTTACGTACGTGACATCTAGTGGAATAGGATTTAAGTTTTTTATTTTGGTATCTTCTTACAGGACTTAACAATAACAATGACAGACAGTCGAGTGGCCGTATGTTTTGCAAAACCCCCCCTTTTCACAGGAGTCACTATCACCGCCAATACAATATTCCCAACATGAGCCACCAGGTTGATCATCAGTACCAGCTTTACAAGGTGATCGATCCCAATGATCTTGGCAGCATTTGCTTCCACATACGATATCAATATTAATCATACCTGCATTATACATATAGTTAGAGTAGATTCAACAACTATTCAATGTGGATTTTCAAACATTCAGATAATTAACATTTGTTATACATATAACATATGGCTGTTATATGGCATATCTCCAGTGGTGGATCTATGAATTTGGCGTCATGGGTGCGGAAGATAAATTAAAATATTAAAAGTTGCGATATTAAGATGGAAAAATGAATATATAAAAATGACCATTGGAGGGATTGAACTCAAGACCTCCTACTAAGACAACTTTTAACCAAACTTGAATCAATCAATAAGCCAAGGAGCTATTTATGACTTAAATGCCATCTTTTACTTTATATTTAAAGTAGAAAACTTCCAAAAATACATTTTTTTCAATTTTTTTCCAAAGTCCGGTGGGTGTAGTTACACCCACCTACACCCACCTGGATATGTCCCTGCATATCTCCACTTTTATAAACAACGGTATTCGCATACAATGAGTTGGACTGAGATCCAATAACCTAAACCTATATAATATTTTAGATACTCTATCCTCCAATAGAAAATACTAGCATTAGTTAACAAAAGAGTATGATAAAAAAATTGGGAGTTGAAGTTAAAAAGTTTTTCAATAAGTAGTAATGTGATGCTTAATTATTTGAACAATTTAAACTTGAATTGAAAATGGATTTAGATTGAAATGATCTTTATCGAGTTTTAGTAGTTGCTTTGTTGATATTGGGTAGAACAAAGCCTTAGCGTGTTAAGGTGAAGATAATAAAAAAAAAAACATTTATATACTTTGTTATTTTAGAATTTTTTATATTTAGTACAGGGCAAAATCGATTACATTTGATTGTTGTACATTGTGCAGTTATATGAAGAATAAAACCAGTCTTCTATAGGCTTAATCTATTAAAAAAATTATAAATTTTACTAAAAAATAAGCAATATAATAAAAGAACTAGCTCAAGTGGTAGAGCTCTTTAAACCCAATTATAAGGTTGGGGCTTCGATCAACAACTTTTGCGCACATTTCAGACCAAAAAACTTGGAAATAAGCAATATATAAAAATATTCATTAGTATTCAACGAACCAAATTAGGCGTCATTATAGAAAAAACGTACCCGATGCAGCGATAATAAGAATGAGGATGAATAATGAGAACGTTTTGGCCATTTTAGATATAAATTGTAGTAGTTCTTAGTAACTTTTGTTTCAATTGTTTGTATTTTGCATGTTGAGTGAGTCTATTTATAATAACATATAAGAGAGAAGTAATGATGAAAGGGACAAACCATAAAAATGGAAGGATATAAGAGTTTAAGCAACAAATTGAAGTAATTAAGTAAATGTGTTACAGATATCATATCATATTCATATCAACGAAAAAATATTTTATTGAGTGAAGTATATCGATCATATGATATGCAATTAGTGTATCATAACAAAGTGAATCATGGAAATTTTATATATGCTTCGGATTTCCTAAAAGTAAATGTATCTTATAACGAAAAAAGAAGGGTTTATGTCTGCCTTTCTTTAAAAAAGGAAACAATATCATCTGGAGTCCATATCATCACAAGGATACGATAATACGAGAAGAACATTTAAAAAAGGCATGCATGTTAGGATGTTGATTCGTAGTGTTTACAGAATATATGTACCAAAAAAATAATATTTTTATAGAATATAAAAACCAAAAAAAGAAAAAAAGACATTTTACAGAATATACTTGATGGATCAATTCCAAAATGCCGAGTAATAAGTTGAAGATTGTGTCTCAGTGTCGACCAAGTATCTCAGGTAAGTTTGAGCTAACCTAGGTAAAACCTTCATCATCAAACGAAAGAGAACATTTCACGTTCCAGAGAACCTTAAAACTCATAACAATCTGACAATAGTATCATTATGCTGCTTATTTACTTTCTCATTATCAGAGTACATCCTGAAAATGAAAGCTTCAAACTTTTCGCACTTACATTTTTTTGATCCTATTACATAGTTACATATCAAGAGCACTAGGCGATTTAAGTCTTATAGGTGCTTATTATTCACGTAGTACTTCGAAGCAAAGATCCTAACATAAGTTTAGGATTTGCAGAGATAAATATTATTCCAATTACACTTATATGGCTCTGACTGGTACGTGGACATGTTTCATGTGCTCTGTTTTGGTAATTTTGGGCACAGTAATATAGAGAACACCATTCTTAAGCACTGCCTGTGTCTCTTCCTTGGCACAGTCGAAAGGCAACTGAAGCTTGCAATCAAGTGGGCTGTAGATCTTTCTCCCAAGACCATCTACACCTTCTGTTCCCTTGATAATGAGCAAGCTATCCACGATATGCACGTCGATGTCTGTCGCTGCAAGTCCAGGCACGTCGAACCACATCCTGATCTCATTCTCATCCTCAGTGGTGTTCCATGGAGTACGCACTGCATAAACAATTTATTGAATTGATTGCATTTATGCTCAATAAGAACTAAATATAACACATAAAACTTATATACGTTAAGGGCATGTTCTCTTCAACTTATTTTCACTTATCTTATCTTATCTGAATTTTTCTTATTTTTTCTGTTTGTTTCTGAACTTTTCTTATTTTTACTTATTTTTCTAAACTTTACTTATTTTTATTTATTTTTCTGAACTTTACTTATTTTTCCTGATTCATGTTGTTTTGATAGCTCAACTTTACTTATTTTTACTTATTTTTCTTATTTCTACTTATTTTCCTTAACTTTACTTACTTTTTCTTATTTTTCTGAACTTTACTTATTTTTCTTTAACTTTCCTTATTTCTTCTGAACTTGTCTTATTTTTTCTGATAATAAGTAGAAATAAGTTGAGGAGAACAGGCCGTAATTCATCCCACCCTGGGGCACTCAGTAAAGGGTGAAATAGTGTTTAACGTTTCACTTTCTGTAATCAAGAATCAAAAAGTCGTGTATTTTCACCCCATTTGAGCTTCTTGATCTTATGAAGTGTGATTAATATGAGTAGGATTTTAATAACCATGCTTAACTTGACCATCTATATGCGTGGAACATGTGATTGATGTTTACCTTACGTGCACATGAACTTATCATCTCTTAAAATTTCCATGTAGTTCATATTGATGTGGTTCACTTTATAATTAATAAAAATTATGCAAATATATTGAAATGCTTGGTAAACTACATTGCCAGAATAATATACTTGGTCATAATTGTTTCACCAATGTTAACGCAAATTTGACTAGCTAATCCCATGAAGTTTGTGTTTATAGCTAGTAGTAGTCATGTTGAGGTAGAGATGTTCGAGTAGATAGTACCCCGCACCTCTATTTTAAGCATGACCAAAAGCCTCAGTAGCTAGGCACCTAAATTTATGAACTGCAATACTTTGTATCTAATATATGTAACATCTACTCCCTCCATTTCAACCAATTCTTGTCATTTTTCAAATTTCCCCTCACATGTTTTGAAAAATGCAAGAATTGGTGGAAATGGAGGGAGTATGATCTATGAAGGTAATACAGTAACAGGAGAACAAAAGTAATTGAGCTGTAAACTTATAAATATATCACGTTATCCCTCCGAAAGAGAAGAAAATAATGTAATGTGACATAGAAGTTCAAGAGCGGTTAAGTGTTTACTGTAAGGAGAGATATCGAGGAGAGCAACCCTCTTGTGGAAGCGTAACGGTATAAGAGCATCAAGATGCTCAATCTCGTTGCTCAATCCACCTTCAGATTCCAGTGGCCCCGCTCTTACCACCAGAGACAGCCTTAGAGGAGGTGTCTTTGATGACCACGGGACTCGTGGAACGAGAGATTGTGGACCAAGCGCTATTGGTAATGAGCCAAATGAGGCCTTGTTCGACACTAAAGGTGTAGCTGAGCATGTCAACGCGTTGCTTGCCATAGCTGAAAGCTCACCTTACTAAGCCGAGTTCAATCAAGTAAAATAGGCACTCATATTTATAGTATCTACTTAAATCAGCTTGTTGATACAGCAACTTATATTTTTAGTACCTACTTAAATCCTGTGTGTGCTTTATGCTGGGACAAGCCGATACTTAGATTTGATACGAGATAAAGTTTCCCTAGCTTGTGTTGTAGTTTTTCTAAATGCTCACTTAGTGGCATAGTCACGCTCTCCGTACGCTTATATATATAGTCATATAATCGATTTGATGCTCGGTGAGATTCATGTGTAGCGTGTCTTTTAATGACATAGTATGAGATAGTAGTAGAAATGGAGTGAAGATTTCGGGTAAGACAACCCCATGGTAATAACAGGACTAGAGGTTTGGTCCATCTAAAGTTAGCAGAAAAAACTTTTGTAGCAGTATTAAGGTGTCAATGTCTTCAATACATACCTATTCGTGGATGAACTACCACGCGCCACTAGCGAGCCTTGAAATGCTTCACATGAACATCAGCCTTGGTGCTTTGATCATGTATCTACTTTTTTATTTTTTATCTTTCTTTGTAATTTCAATTAATCTTTGTAAATCGTCTTATAAGAGCTTCTTCAGGTTGATCAGAGAGCTAGACATAGTTCTAGATGTGGTAGACTTGGCTAAGTAGTTTAAGTTTATCTCAAATTTTATGTTTCCTCCTGTCACTCATGTAAATTTGGTTTAATCAACTATAATCTACTTCATCTATATCATTGAATTTTCTTCTACAAAAATCATTACTGTATAAGATAGGAGTAAATTTTAGCAAAAGCAGTTTACTTTTGACTGTTTAGTGTTTACATTCTGATAGTACCACAATTGAGCCATGTTTAAGTCAGTTATTCTACACTAAAAACAAAAAAAAAAGATAAATAAGTTGCTTTAGTTTAGAAGTGATTTGAAACATAGATACCATTGCAGACACACCGAGTTGTAAGTGAAACAAAGAAAACATACACAGGCCGAATAGACCAAACGATAAGCATTCCAAGAAACGTCAGTTTTACTCGGGAAAAAAGTCACTTCACATACACCGCAACAACAAAACAGGGAAGTACAGTGGATGTTCCATTGCATGATGAGAATCAAGTACAACCACATATATTGACATAAGGAAAACTAATCCTTCTAATTACAGAGCCTTAAACTGTCATAACTTAGTATTTATGTCGTTTCTCCTTTTTCTTCTTTTTCTTATCCCCTGACCTATCTTTAGATTTATGCTTTTTGTAGTGTTTCTTATTTGATCCTCCTGAACTAGCCTTTTTGGATCTCTTCTGTCCATCCTCATCAGACTCCACATCAGAAGATTCACTGTACTTCCAAGATGAAGGCTTTTCTGGACCAAGAACAGTCCGACGATGCCTCTCACCCGCTACGTAATTAATACTCGCACACAACCCATCCTGAGATTCCGAAGACCTGGGAAGATAAGGACCAGTTTCGTCCATTCTTGACCCTATAGAACCCCTGCCACGTTTAACCCTGCCATTAACAGATAATCCAGGTCAGTTACTTGGCAATATCCCATCAAAGGCAAACAAATAATGAAATTCTCATTTCCAAATAAGCATCACTCTGAATTGGGTATTTTTCAGGCGAAAACAACACCACTAGCAGACCTGGACAGACAGAGCAGTTCTCTAGGGCATAACAGAACAATTTAAAAAAATTGTGAGGGGCGAAAGTTCAAGTGCTCATAAAGGTAGCACTGGATAGTCAAAGAAACTTGGCGCGGCTTTTCATCTCTGCTTTCATGAATACAGGTGTTGCCGTAATAAAGAATAAAACAGAAAGCGGGTGAATTTCTTCGGGAATATGGGTATCTGATGTCACACCTACCATAACCGTGCAGTTGGGTGGGCTCAGACTGGTCAGCTGAGCAACAGGAAAAGATCACTACTACCGATGCTGTTGCATAAAGATAAATATTCTACGAAAATCAGAGAATAGAGCTCGAGCAAGTTATATAAAGTAGTTGTTTATTGGACCTTGATTGCAGGAACTCCTGAAGTTCTTCGTCCCTCAAGCTGTTATCTTCCGTGGAATTATGATCTTCATATGTTCTTTTGCTTGATGAGCATGATGGATTTAAATCATGGCTCTTGCTTCTGCTGCTGGACAACTCTTTACCTGAATCTCTGCAACTCTGACTGACCTCATTTCTCGGCCTACCTTTAAGCCTATCATCCATCTCTAGCTCTTTCTGTCGAGCCTGCCACATTTCATTAACCTCCACCGCTCGATTTGCTGCCAGAACAACAATATAGGTTGTCAGAAGGCAACTAACATTTCAAATCAGATAAGAGTCACTAGTTCACTACACATGAATCTTTCTTCCTTGAGCATAAGGACGCAATAAAACTGTGACAAGTTTCTGACCAAGGGCAGCAGTGAACAAACTTTGAAGAATGTCCCAAAAGCCCCAAACAACAGACTAAAAACCAAAGACAGTTCACGTATCATTTCAAGAAAATGTTTATTACAACAAAGACAAATAGAAACAAGCCAGAAAAATCGTCCAAGCCTTAATCCCAAAAGAATTTAGGGTCGGCAAATGCCTGTTGATACTTAAGATCATTACATATGTAGTATTTGATGTTTAATTCAGTCGCTCTTAGTTATGGATTAGGCTGCGTACGACTTGAAACTCCCATGAAGCGGGATACATACAAGGTTTTTGTTGTTAATCTTCATTTACCCAGACAATGATGATGCTAATCAACCAAAACTAGACTTTGAGAAAAACTAAAGTAAACACCAAGGTAAGTTAAGTCTTTTGTGCTATACGGCATCTAGGACACAACCATGACAACCACAACAATAACTTTCATTCTACACCTGGTCCTATAGCCATATTGCTCTCAACTTCAAGGAGACTCATATTGCTCTCAACAACTTCAAGGAGACTCATATTGCTCTCAACAACTCTGGCCCACATATTGTTAGGGCTTCCTCTACCCCTTACCATACCTCAATTTTTGAACCTTATATCCTCCTAAACGGTGCAACACTCGGCTTTCTACTCGAATGAACAAACAAACACAAGTAAAGCGAATGAACAAACAAACAAACACAAGTGAAGCTAGTCTCTCGCATCTTCTCCTCAATAGATGCAACTCTCACCTTCTCTTCCTGACTAACGCATTCCTTAGGTTTTCGTCCTCATATGCATATGCCTAGATACCTGATACATTTATGCCCTTTCATATTTTAAAAATGGCACTTTTTAATGTGTTATACAATAATCAAGCCCAATTGTTGTGCAGAACTTTCCCGTTGATCTAAGAAGAATATCGCTATTTCATAAGAAACCAAAGGCAATCCTCCATTTAGACGAACCTGATCTGCTCCGTTGAGCCATATGAGTGTTCAACATAATAAAAATTACAAGAAAAGTAATCATTGGGCATATCCTTCTCATCTAAGGTTAACAGTGCTTCTGGCACCACCAAACTTACACTCCAAATAATCCACTTTGCTCCTGTGTAGCCCAAAGCTCCTAGATTCCAAAATTCATCACCACAATTTCAACTTATCCCTCTATCCAGACAATTGTTTCATCAATCTTATACCATTTTGAACTAAATTTGTCCTTCCCATCTAAGGTCAACCCACCTACACCACTACATCTACCACCATTGAACTTCCCTTGCAAAAACATTGATTTACTTAGCCTAAACCACCTCCATTCCAAAGTTTGTAGCCACAATTCCCACTTATCCCCACACATGATCGTGTCCAATCAAGTGACATGTATACATATCTTCTTCAATTGAACCCGCCAATTCGTTCAAAACTATAGCAAATAACAAAAAAACTAAGATGAACTCGCCAATTCATCCTCCCAACACAAGTAAGGAAGCTAGTACTAACTTCATCATACATATCTCTAATGATGACAATGTACTTACAAACCCTTCAGCTAACGCCCACCAAAGTACTTACCTTGGTAGTTGCAACTGTCATGTGCCTTCTCGAAATCAATAAAAAATTAATGAAAATATATCTTTATTTTTTTTTTAAATAGAAAATATATTTTTTTATTTATATATTATCCCATCACTTGCCTATGAGATAAATCACATTAATGGACCTTGCCAATGATATCTTCACATTTCTTAACCTTCGCCCAATTACACACAAAGTTCCATAGTATGGATCATGACTATGATCCCTCAATAATTTGGTGCAATATCCTTTTTTCTCATACAAAGGAATAAGAGTGCTCTTCCCCACCCTATTGGCCCATTAAGGTATCTCAATTGGCATATTATTACTTCTTGTCTTCTTCATATCTTGTTGAAAAGACGTATTAACCGTTCCATGCTTCTCTTTCCCAAACCCTCTTTGACTTCACTTTTGGATCAACGCATAAAAACCCAATCTACGTTACTGGCTTACTCCCACATATGGTAAGATTTCTCATGTATTTCATTATTCACAACAAAGACTCTTTGGGTGGCATCCTTTATACACTTTATTTCTCCCAATCTCTAGTATTTTGGTCTCTCAAAAGTGTATTTATCCCCTCCTTTGTGTTTAACTTTGCACATCATTCGATTCGCTATATCTCTTGTTGTCCTATTACCTTTGCTTTCTTCTACATCCTTGTATTCTCGGTTCTCCACATTCTAACATATCCCCAAATTTATGTAACACTCCCTTTTGTTTTTCAAAGCCCGTCTCAACTCATGTCACCAAAACGCGTCGTTACAAGTGGTATGCTTCCCTTAGACTCAGCGAACACTTCTTTCACCACTTTCTTTAAATTATGTTCTATCTTAATCCACACAAAATCTAAATCCAAATTGTCATCAAACAGTCAAACATCTTCAATGGCCATCTTACCTACGAAAGATTATTGGTCATCTCCTCGGAGCTTCCAACCACTTGATCTTAGGCTGCACTTTGGTGTTTACTTCCCCAAATATCTCTATCCTCGAAGATTAAGCAATAAGTGTTAACCAGTTGGTCATCTTAATCACTAAATGAGATTCTCTCTTCTTAAAAGATTGAGCCTATTTCCCACCTCATTCCTATCTCCAAAACCCAAGCCTCCATAAGCGCTCTCAAAACCATCTTAACTAAAGACAACATTGTTGAGATAACAACCAATGATACGGCATCATAGAATGTCAACAAACACGGTGAGGAGGGGTGGGAAGGCACCAGGTGTCCAGGTCCATACTTGACTGTTTTGTACACAATAGGAACATTGTCATATTAATACATAATGGTTTAAATGTACTTTCATGTGAACATACTTCCAAAGTGATCAAAAACTCAGTTGATCAGCAGAAATGCATAAGATTCTCAGTTTTAATCCCTCTTGCAAAAGGATCATCTGTCACAGCTCTCAGGTCCAACTTGTTTTATTCATAGTCTGTTTTCTCAATTTTCCTACTCAAGTTCCTGAAACTTTTTGCTTCCTAAAACCACACCAGTCAAAGATAAGCAAAACCATAAGCATATAAACGAAAAGCAGCCGACACATATTAAACAAATCACCAGCAAAATAGATATGTGTAAACCACAAGAACTACAATTCGAATAAACAGTTCAAGCCATGCTATATGATACAGTGATAAGAGGTAAAACCATCAAAAATCCCGAGAAGCGATTGCAAAGATGTTAACCAACTTGGATTTCACAAAAACCCTATCTGATACGTTGGGTATCAAGAAAAGTCGGGGAAAAAAAGGGGAGAGAAGAAAGAAGAGAGTTCCTAGCCTCCCATACACTAACTATCAGTACATGTAGGGCCTACAATACATCCAAAGAGACGGCCACCTAAGTGGAAAAAGATAAATGACAAAGGTTAGGTAGATAGAGAATTAAGACCCTTCTTTGACAAGCAGTAATGAGTAATGCCAAATAATGACAAATAAACTCTTCCTTATCTGTCAAAACTACTATATAGGGACGAATATATGCTCAATCAAAATATGAAGAGTACCAATTTTCTTCCTTCTGCTGACCTAATAGTCCAAGCTAAATCAACATTCTTCTGAAAGGGCCAGGGTCCAATACTGAGAAAGAGAAAGAAAACAAAACGCCAACTTACTATGCAAACTCTGTACTACCGGAAAGGCAATGCAAAGAAAGGTGCAAATCAATTACAAAAATGACAGCTGCTCAACGAAGCTTTTTAATCAAGTCAACCCACAAGTCACAGTTCAGTGTTAGTGGAAAATTAAGACAATGAGTTAGCACCACAAACTTGAGGCATCACTAGATGGGAGATTTGGCTTTTCACTTTTTACGACAAGAAATTAGAGTTTCAATAGGCCCAATAGAGGGTGACTATTACATAAAAAGGGTATTTAAATAGAAAAAAGTATCAGACCAAATGAGATTGATTTCAGCAATTAGCAAAGTTGCCAAATTTATGTGTTCACCACTTCACTAATAAGAGACAAGTTCAGACATAAGCAACTTAAAGGTTTAAAGCACAGTACTCGGAACAGCTTAAGGACGGCACTGCCAAAAGGGCAATAACATATGTGGTAACCGTTTTCAAAAAGTACACTGTAGCTTGATCAGGAATACACACACAAACCCAAAAAAAACGAAAACAAGGAGACCGACCAGCAATACAGGGGCAAAAGAAAATATGAAGAGACAAACACCACCGACATCAAACATTTTCTTAAAGCCAAACGATAAACCCCGTAAAGCCCACAGAAGAGTCGGATAGAACACTTAATCGTCCCCATATATAGGCTTTCTCTGTAAGTAGGTGAGGTAAGCATATAAATAAAAAAAAATTCCCAAAAGACCGCCCACAGACTGCAAATATTTCACAAAACAGTTGCAGAAACCGACATGGGAGCAAAAACGAAAAAAGACACAAACAAGCACATGAAAAATGAAGGCAATGAACAACATTTGCAATGCATACAAAAACAAATTCACAAATGTAAAGAGAATGATAGACAATTCATCAAATAGAACTGCTAGTCCTTAAATTTATAGGCCGGGCACTGGCTTATCTGAAGGGAACTAATGAATTAAAAAAATACCTCAAGACTAATGAACATAGATCACTTTCAACACCATAGTTTCTGCAGCATTTCATGTGCTACATCGTCAGTAACATAAGATGTAATCTATCATAGGTAATACAAAACTGAAAAGGCAAACGAATTCAAACAAGAAAAACTTTCGTTAAACCTACTTTTATGGACTGTTCTTTTCCGTTGATCTTCCATTTCAGGATTCAGCAGATGAAGAAGAACAAGAACTTGATAAAAACATGAAATGGTCTTAAACTAAGTTGCTTCTAGGCAATACTTAGGTGCACATTCTTTCAGTAAAACTCTGACGTCCTTTTTTATGTCTTCCTTAGCTCCCTTTACTCTAACCCCTCCACACATCTACCACCAGAGCTTCTATCACTCTCAGCTATTGTGTGCTCTACCTACTCCCTACTCACTACTCACTATTCCTTTCTTTCAAGTACACTGGTCATATAACTCTTATATGCTTTACCCTCTTGAGGCAAATGCATGTGAGGAAACACAATCCTAATGCACCTCAAGCTTTCTATGACATGAAACCTCAAGAAAGAATGCTTAGTTGAAAGAAATTGAATTAATGTGAGAATCAGAAGTACATGTGTAGATGGCAAGACTCCTTGCCAAACATTCACCAAGTAAAAATCAATGACAATTAGAAGTACCAAATACAATACTTCCCAAATCAGCATATTGCCCCCTGTTATGGAACATAAAAATGTAATTCTACTCATATTACTGTACTATCATTCAGTCAAAATAAGAACATATAGCCGATTGTTCATGGCCCAACCATGGACCAATTTTCGGTACCAGATCACCCATGAGATAATATTCATTAGCTCCCCTTTCACCTAGCTTGGTTAACTTTAGAGTAGACCAAAAATGTCAACCATGTTAACAAGGTTCCGAAGAGGTGGGATCTAATAGGAGATGTTAAAGTTTTACCACCATTTAACGTCACACAAGGGAAAGAGGAACAAACAAAACAATACTAATACTTGTGCCATAAAACAGACTCCGTACGTTAGTAATGGTAAGAACTCTTATGAAATGCAAGCTAAACACCTAACATAAATGCGACAGAAAATATGAGGAATCACAATTCTGAGAGAGGCTAATTCACCCTAAATTTAAACTCTTAAAGAATGAACCACCCAGTGACATGATCAGTTGACCATAATATTTAAGGTAAAATCCTTTATTAGCATCTGCAGTTGTTTTCACATAGAAGTATTGAATTATGGAAGCATATTCCAATCCCTTAAGATACACACCACAGACAAAGCACCATTTATCGACAATTCGGCACCATCACAACAAACACGGATAAAAGACGAACAATTGATTGCTCAAATAAAAATTTCCTAAGCTCAAACAACTACAACTCGCATCATCTTCATCTAAAAAATGCATCACCATCATATTAAAAGGCCAACAGCAATCAGATAAACCCACTCACCTTGTTCGATTCCGCGAATAGTGGCACTAAGAAAACGAGAATTAGGACGGCCACGCACAGTGGGCTTGTTGAGATAAGCAAGCACGCCTTCCTGCTGAGCTTGCCGCCGCAACTCGGCCGCTTCTTTTAGTAAAATTGAAGCTATCCTATTCTCAGTATCCAAATCCATGTCAACCAATCCCTAATAACAACCTGTTCAAAACAAACAAACTACTTTACTTAAGCTATCACAATAATAAATGAAAGTCTTGTATGAGACCGTCTAATTTTACATTTCGACCTCACTTTTCGGCTTAAAAAGGTCACTTTTAGTCTTAACAAACAATAACCACTTTATCTTAATTAGTCATTAAGCCAAACTTTAACATATAATTAGACCGTCTCTTTTATTAATTTGCGAATGATCATAGACAAAAAATATAGGGGGGCAATAACATACCATCAAAGGAGCATAATTGGAAAGAATTACGCATAATACTAATACAATTGAGCTAAATTCCTCCAAATAAACATCAAAAATTACTGAAAAAATAACATAAAATCATGCAAAAATAGAATAAGTGCCCAGAACAAAATATGCGGTGAAAAGAGTGATTAAAAAGGGGAATAGAGATGTGTATACCTTAATTGAAATGGGTATGCGCCAGAAATTGAAAAGATTGTCAAATGATTAGATTGTAGGAAATTGAGGGGTTTTAGGGTTAGGGTTTGTTTAATTGGGGAAAGAATCAATTTAATTGAGAGATTAGGAAAGGTAAAGTCTTGGGAGAGTTGGTCGTGGACTTGGGGCAACGGGAATAAAGTTAAAAATGTCTTATTAGACCGTTAATTCCCCGTAAGAAATTATATTTTTTTTAAGTTGTAAATTTTTTGGTTTAAATTGTTATTTTTATTTCAGTGTTAATAAAAAGGAAAATTGTGTAGACATTTATATGCCTATAAGCCAACATTTGACACTTTGTTGCGAAAATGTTCCAATTTTACTAATTATCGTGATAGAATTAATATTTAAAGGTGTTACTCATTCGAATTAGCCATGTTTACACAGCCATTTATCCCCCGAGGAGAATTAAAGCTAAGGAGAATTAGTGAGAAAGAAAGGGTAGGGAGATGAGAAAGAAGAAGGAGGAGAAGGGGATGAATGGGCAATTGTGGCTAATTAGAATGACTTAACATCTCCAATCGTTGATTTTATCACTAATTACCCTAATTGGTAAAATTGGACCAATTCGACGGCAAAGAAAGGTCGGATTATTGGCGTTTAAATGTCGAGGTAGTATTATTAGGTGAAGATAACCCAAAAGTTGGATTATCTATGTTAATTTTTCCTAATATAATGTGATGACTATGATTCGATTTCGAGATCTATTACTTTGAAAAAAATTAATTTGTGATCAATTATGTAATCCATATTAAGTTTCTTATTGTTAGGTTTGGGCCTTGTGGTATTTATGGCTTATGGTTATGTTTTGACTTGTGATGCCTTTACTAGTACAAAAGATTTGAACTTACCTTATTTTTGGTTTTAGCTTTTCCCAAGTCAAGTTTTGATGGTTTAACATCGTCATTGTCTGTGTAATTGAAGGTCAACGAGGACCTTGTATGAATCCCGTTCTATAAAAGGTTTAAGATATTTAATTAGCTTAGAGATTAATATTCTACATATCTAGAGTGAGCAAATTGAAGATCATATTCTACATATTTAATTTAACGAACTTAGAGATTAATATACTTTTTTTGGCTTGGACAAATTTATTTAGCTAGTTCCTATTTGTCTTTGTTATAATAAACTTTTTATTAAATGATTTATTGGACGATTTTGTGTAAATAATGTTACAAAGTAAATATAGAAAAAAAAAACAATAAATGGGAGGAAATATAAGTTTGGGTAATTCAAATTTGATTGTAAAGTATTATAAAATAGATAAATTATACATAGATGAGTTAAAGAGCTAATATGATAATCTTGAAAGTCTCTAACTCTCTATATAAGTCTTGATAAAGGATCTAACTAACAATGAGGACATACGGTGAAGAGATGCTACTTCAAACAAACTTTTTTTTTTCAAAAAAGACTTCAAACAAACTTGAGCACAAGTTGAAGATTGTCTTAATACGACTGTGCTTAACTTGGTCGATCGTGTCATTGTTATACCAAGATATCTATCCTATCCAAGGTAAACCCATAATTATCAAATAAAAAGTTTCACATTCTGAATTCTTTAAACAGATATGAAATTCGTATCATAATGTACTTATAATTTGCTTGTTTATTAAAATAACATTCATCATGAAACTAGAAGCTTCACACATCTGACACCACATTTTTGTTTTTGGTAATATTATCTCACACCACATAAGTAGTGCTTCTTGTTCAAGTAGTACTTCAAAATTTAGACTTTGAAGACATAATTATTCTTCGGATTTATTTAGTTGCACTCATATAGCTTTGACTGGAACATGGACACGTTTCATGTGCTCCTCTTTTGTGATTTTAGGCACAGTTATGTAGAGAACTCCGTTCTTAAGCTCAGCCTTTGTCTCATAATTTGCACAGTAGAGCGGCAACTGAATCTTCCAATCAAGAGGACTGAGAGTCTTCCTTCCATATGCATCTAGTCCTTCTAAACCCCTGATAGTGAGCAAGCTGTCTGTGACGTCCACATCGATGTCAGTCGCCCCCAGTCCAGGCACGTCGAACCACATCCTGATCACATCTTCCTCCTCCGTAGTGTTCCATGGTGTGCGCACTGTAAACAATTGATTAGTTTGTTAATTGCATATTTGAATTTGACCGACTGAGAACTATTGCAGAACTAATCATGTGTATATGTTTATGATTTTACAACTAATTATATATATGTATCTTGACCCCAACTACGCAGCATGTTGTCATTTGATTTAAGGTAACATCTATTCTGATTGTTTATCGTACGTACGTGCATTTACAGAGACCATATCAGCTTGCTTGATGGTCGATTTTCTGGACAAGTACTGTACTTATGCAACTATCGGAGCACTTGGTACAGTGCATAACCAAAAAGTATCACATATATCGAACGTCTGATAAATTGTTCCATCTAATCCAAAAACAAAATTGACTAGCTAAATTTTGTTTATAGGCAATCACAGATCATGGTGATCAGGTAGCTTAGCTCAACAAATTAAATATACAATGCCCTCGAATCCTCAATCTTAAGCTCTAAGACCAAAAATACTATATCTGCTATATTATATGAACTGCAACACAAACCATCCTAATATGTACAGATAATATGCCTATAATACGTTAATGTACGTAGCAGGGTGTTACACAGCTAAACTATGTAATATGCAATAGATGTGGCAGAGGAGGGTATTTACTGTATGGATGGGATCCAAGGAGGGCAGCCCTCTTGGGGTTGTGGAGGTTCATTAGTGGTGGAAGAGGATCAATACGAGCAATCTCCTTGGGTGGAAGAGGATCAATACGGGCAATCTCCTTGGGCATTTCACCTTCAAGTCCCTGCTCCTGGGCTCTTACCACCAGAGACAGCCTCGAATTAGGTGTCTTTGATGACTTGGGGCCTCGTGGCACGAGCGAATGTGGGCCGAGCGCCATTGACGACGAGCTGAATGAGGCCTTGTTCGACACTAAAGGTGAAGCTGCGCATGTCAACGCCTTGCTTGCCATGACTAAAATTGAAAGCTACACCTTATAAGTTGAGTACAACCAGTTCAATAAAATAAGACAGATAATTAGTTTTTGCAGCTTAATCATTTATAGGCTGATAGGGAGGATGCTTCAAGCTATTATATTCCTGTTCTCTGTTTGTACTTTTTGCTGGGAGAAGCTGATACTTAGATTTCATTCGTGGTAAAGCGTGGCTTGCATTGTGGTTTTTCTAAATGCTAAATCATTTAGCAGTCTGAAGGCAGAAATTGATGCTCGGTGAGGTTCATTCTGTCGCAAGTCGTATAACTAATTCATCTACATATGTGACATGTTATGACAAGGTAGAATTCCAAAGATGGTGTCATGGTGAAGTATCTTATATACTGTATATCTATATATATATATTAGTGGGTAGGGAGACTAAAGTTGGACATGTAGCATGTCACGTGAGATATAGCTATCCTATAGTTGTATGTCATGATTTGTCATGCCTATTACAACAAGTAAGCTATTTATTAGAGCTACATAAATAACATAATAAGTAACACTAAATATTCTACCCTATCAATAAATGACATAATATTAGTTATCAATACCTTATATATTTGAATCTACACCGATACCATATGATCATGAGAAGTTAAAAAAAAAAGATTTTATTCATATAAACTTGGGTATGCAGTATGCTCACTATGGTTACCACATGATATATTCAACTTTAGATATTTAAATATATATATATACTGACTAAAATTGTAAAAAATAGAGATATATATGTACTACATAACTACTATTGGATTATTTTCCTTATGATTGACCACATATAACATATTAATTTGGAGTATAATCACTATGATTGACTAATAAAATTGTACGGATCATATATACGGAATATACACTACATAAAATAAGGTTAGCATACACATTATAGTTGGTGAATTTTGTACTTACAACATATATTTCTTAAAAAAATACATAATAGTGTCATTATAAAATATACAATTTGACCGTGCGAAACACGTGATACTAACTAGTACATATAATTACTGGGCACCATAAGATAATTACAAGGCATCAACTGTTTTTTTTTTGTGTGTGTCATTTGTCTAGATCGATCTGTTCTCTCTCCCACAAAGTAGCACCATAAAGAAAATAAAAGCTTAAAGTAAGTGAATTCAATGTTAATTTTAATTTTTATATTGTTTATGTTGTAAGATCTTTATATCATTTTTTTGTGTATTTTTCTTCATAAAAATTATATGTATAATCATTATTTATTAATTTCAATGGTTTTTTAACTTTCATAGTGCGATAGTTAATTTGAAATTCATGTTGGTTAGTTTTCAATCTATTAAATTTCATGTTTATGTGTTAATACAATGTTGATATGTATTTTTTTTTTTTTTTGTTTGATGTTTGCTGTCCCTAAAACCGGTTGCTTAAGATATAAAACACTATTACTATTATTCATTTTTATTATGTATTTTGATATACATTTTGGTCATAAATGAATAAACTATCTATTTTCTTACAAAAACATATATAAAAAATACATATCATTGAAAAAAATAGCTTCTACTCTAGTGGTGGAGAAATGCCCGTTGGGATGTGTAACTATGTCGCCTACTAAAGTTTACAATGGTATGGATATTTACATGTCATTTTACCTCCAATATAGATTCGCTTCTAGTAGTTGTGGTTCCGTGAGCGTGCCTTCAATATCGGGGGCAGGCTATGGCGACTCTAGGATTCCTTATGTGGTGGAATATGACATAACCTCTGCACCTGGCTCATCAGGAGCGGCGTTGGTCGATGAAGATATGGACTTGGTCGCGGTACATATCGCGTCTTCGACTCTAGACGTGGTATGTCATATTCAACACCCACACAATGAGGACTCCAAGTGTAAGGTGTACGATATGCATACGAGTGGAGGCTTTAAATATGGTATCCCTACTATATCAGTCAAGCGTATGATTTGGAAGTTGTCCGAATCAATGCTTCCAATTGCAACATTGGCCCAACGGTTGTAGCATATAACATGTCTGCCTCCGGTGAAAGAAAAGATACTTCCAAAGCAGAAAAGTCAATTGCCTAATTCACAACCTTCAATGAAAAAGAGGAGACATAATGGAAAGATCTTGGAGTGGCAGCAACATGCGTGTGAGATAGCTTCTACTCTAGGTCATTAAGATAGCATGAATTCATATCGAATATAAACCACTTAAAACTCTTTTTCATGCCCAAAACGGGACACTTGGTTTCTGCCAAACAAAAGGAAGCTTGCAGCCTTCTTTGTATTACCAACATTAGTTTGGGTAAGTATCAAAATTAGTTGGTGTGAGTGTTAAATACTCTCATCTCTTGAACAAGGGGTCAAGAATTCGAATTCTAACTATTGTGAATGGAACAACCAAACTTGGCAAGAACTACTCATTGCATTCAGTATCTTGATGGATTAATATGATTGATAATGCCGGTTAGTATGTGACTTGAACAAGTCGGTTTCGGTTTCGGATGAGATGAAGCAAACAAGTCGAAGTTTTGAAGTTGGGCGCGTCATTCGAGTGGTCACTCGAGTAGGGACTCGAGTGATGAGTCGCGCAAAAGGAGGCATAACCTGAGAAGCAGGCTCGCTCGAGTCGAGCGAGATCCTTAAGCTCGTCTGTCAGTTTATTTTTTTGAGCTTCGTTTGTTAAGTGTTTTAGATATTTGGAATATCTCTATATTCCTAATATCTTTTAGTTTCCTTATTGTATTGTGATTGCACTAGTAGGGTTCAATATATAAATACCCCGGGTTAGTGGCGTATCCAGAATTATTCGGTAGGGTATGCACAATTTGTTTAAGAAATAAATTTTTTCATTATTCACGGGGTAGCATTGTGAATGCACCCGCTTAGGAGAAAATTTTTGGGTTTTCTTAGTGATACTTGGATGAACATTTTAAAGGTGTCCCCAAAAAATCAATTTATAAGTCCGCTAACCGGAAGGTATTAGTATCTACCTATATGACCACATGGGGTAGCATTTCGAATGCACCCGCTTAGGAGAAAATTTTTGGGTTTTCTTAGTGGTACTTGGATGAATATTTTAAAGGTGTCCCCGAAATATCAATTTATAAATCCGCTAACCGGAACGTATTAGTATCTACCTATATGACCACAATATTATCTTTATTTGGTTTCGATAGAAAAGTTATCTACAAAAGAAAGGAGAAAAGGAAAGAAAAAGAAAAGTCAAAGTCATTACTCATTTCAAACAAAAAAAGAAAAAGTTTCAAGTCAGTTCAAACTAAATAGACGAAAGTTGTAGCAAGGAATGTTCGAACCCGGAACCTAAAAAGCACATCTAATTCACTTTGCCAGCGTCAAATCCCAACTGAGCTACCCAAACTTGCATATCACTATTGCAGTAATATAGGTTATATCCTCTAACACTGCCTATGCACGTGCACATGCAGGTTAAACAGTAGATTCGCCCCTGCCGGGTGCCTTTCATGCCATAAGAGAAAGTCGGGGAGAAAATCACTAGGCTTATAATTTTCTCGTCGGTTCTCATACGTGCCCGAATTATGGGTTTGTACTTTGTACTTCTATTCTCCTTAATAGTGAAATCCGGATTCCTCTGTTTTGTCGACGTAACTATCACATCGATAATGAACCACATAAATCTGTTGTCTTTCTTTTAATTATTTGTTTTATATCGCTTAATCATCGCGCTTCCGCGCAACAATGCCGAATGTAAGTCTTGGCAAAAGACATGGCATAGCTACAACGGGGACACACAATGAAGAGGGAGTACTTCAAAGTTCAAACTTGAATACATATGTACAAGAATAAAAGATTGTGTCTCTTTTCGATTGTGCTTAATTACGTCGGGTCTTTGCTATACCAAACATCTTGAGATTTAATCATCAAATAGAAAGTTCAATTTCACATCCCATAATTATAATTAAACAGATTTGAAATTAGTATCATAATAAGCTTTTTTGGCTTGTTTATTATGATAACATTCATCATGAAACTAAATTCTAAACAAGTCTCACTAGTCACACCAAATAAGGTGTGCTTCTTGTTCAAGTAGTAATTAATTAGTGAATAGGCCAAAGCTAAACCCGGAGGCCGGAGACAACTAAATCATCAACAAAGTTGAGTTGCTCTCATATTGCTTTGATTGGTATAGGATCAAGTTTCCTGTTCTCCACTTTGATGATTTTAGACACAGTTATGTAAAGAACTCCGTTCTTAAGTATAGCCTTGGTCTCCTGCTTTTCACAATTAAACGGCAACTGAATCTTGCAATTAAAAGGGCTGTAAATCTTCTTTTCAAATGCATCTAGTCCTTCCGATCCCTTGATGATGATCAAGCTGTCCACGGCGTTCACTTCGATGTCTGTCGCCCCGAGTCCAGGCACATCGAGCGACATCATGATCTCATTTTCATCCTCAGTAGAAAACCATGGAGTACGCACTGCAAAAACAAATGATTAGTTGATTTAGTCCATTATTCAAGCTGACTCAGAACTGTAAGCTCATACATTTTCTTATGATTTTACAACAAATTATATAAACGTATCTTGACCTTAATTAACTTGTCGTTATTAACCATCATGGTTGCAAACTTACAAATTACAATCCAATGTAGAGTTGATCATAATTACCTATTATATATATACGTTAAATTAGCTCGGAGCACAAAACTAAAAGTACGTAATACGCAATATATGTTGTAGAGCTTAGGGTATTTACTGTATGGATAAGGATCAAGTAGGGAAACCCTCTTGTGGTTGTGGAAGTGCAGTAGTGGTGGAAGAGGATTAGCACGGGCAACCTCCTTAGATATTCCACCTTCGAATTCCTGCTCTTTGGCTCTTACCACCAGAGACAGCCTCGAAGTAGGTTGCTTTGATGACTTGGGACCTTGCGACGCGAACGATTGTTGGCCGAGCGCCATGGCCATGGGTGATGAGCTGAATGAGACCTTGTTCGACACTAGAGGTGAAGCTGAGCATGTCAATGCGTTGCTTGCCATGACTGAAATCTACACCTTATAAGTTATAGCCAGTTCAATAAATAAGACAGTTGATTAGTTTTTGCAGTTCAATAATCTATATATAGGCTTATAAAGGCTGCATGCTATTCCTTGTGTAGTTGTGTCCTCTGTTTATGCTTTTTGCTGGAAGAAGCTGATACTTAGATTTCATTCGTGATAAAGAGTTGCTTGCATTGTGGTTTTTCTCAATGCTGAATCCTTTGGGCGTCTTCTGGTAAAAAATTATTCTCGGTGAGATTTATTCTGTTGCAAGTCGTACAATTAATTCATTTAGATACGTTATGATATGACACAAGTTATAATATATTCTAGAAATGATGAAAGAAGTATATTACTATATATTTATACTCATTAATGCCCATGTGTTACATAGTTAATTGACAACATTTAGTTTGGTACGGGCAAATTCATGATTTGAAAAAGAGAAAGCGAAATCAATTCAACATAAGAAAGTAATGGGGAAAAAACG
Organism: Corrigiola litoralis; assembly: GCA_901111285.1. Taxonomy (NCBI): domain Eukaryota; kingdom Viridiplantae; phylum Streptophyta; class Magnoliopsida; order Caryophyllales; family Caryophyllaceae; genus Corrigiola; species Corrigiola litoralis. The sequence goes on along the minus strand of CAAKMY010100284.1, from coordinate 4,933 downwards.
AATTCAACTCACATAAATTATAAATTTTCAAATTACAATCCACTTTAACAAATAAAAATGAGTTCTCATCAAAAGAAAAAGTTTCACATTGACGAGGTATTATATCTAAAAACTCGTTTATAAGATCATCAACACTACTAAGTAAAAAGAATTTTTTTTTCCCAAAAAAGTCATCATACAACCATATATTCAACACTTGATTCCCCATACAAAATGAACATTCATCCTACAATACACAAATTCACAACGTCCTACATTGACAACTCCATAATCAATATGTATGCACAACTTCCTAATCCACAAACTCCACTAATATCCACGACACCACAACTCACAACAAAACAGCAATTTACAAGAATGATATCAAATTCTCCAAATTAAAAAGACAAGTCCCGATAAAAATCCGCAGTGCAATACACAACTAAAACATCAAATAAAACCCACAAATCTCAATTAATATTATATATAATTAAAATAACTAAACATAACACATTAACACATTAAAAAGAGAAGTACTTTTTGATGGGAGAGGAGCATAGAGAAGCATAGGGAAAAAGAAGGAAAAGAACCAATTATTTTTATTTTTATTTTTTTGTAGAAAGGAGGCCACAAGCCTAATCGTTCATATCATGTCCAAAAGCAATGTTTAAGTTATTACAGACAATTGTTTAAGCTGTCTATTTCCATCAAAATACTCCAGCATGTCACAGGGAGGAGCAACTTCTTCAAGCCCCGGCCATTGTACGTATATGCACTGAATTCCTTCCTCGCTCTCTTGGCTATCTTGTCCACCAACATCATCTTCTCTCTTCATGTTCGAATTGGTTGTAGACCAGTTCTTCTTAGGGACTCTCTGCATTGTAGATAAACATTAGCCAACCTATCTTTGCTAACGGTTTCATGATTCCCTCGAAAGCAGATTGGCTAACTGGTTTTATCTAGAGTAGTTAGATCAGGTGGTGAATCTAACTTAATCAGAATTCTCAGAATTGAGACCTAGAAAATACAGCAGTGTTAAAATTTAGGGAAAGAACTTATGCTTTATAAAAGGTTTACATTACTAAAGAATGACTAAATCATACATTTTACATTTGTAAGCATGTTAATACAATAAAGTAATAGGAAAAGTACTTAAAAATATAATTTTATTTTAACCTCATCAACATAAACATTGACTTGCCTTCCTCCACATATTCATTGTTCTTCACATAGACATGCCAAAGAACATAAATGAAAATTAAAAGGTTTTCTAGGAGTGTGATGGAAACTATATTTTATAAGAAGAGTAATGTAAGTCTATCACATTTGCCTATTCTGCAAATCTGAAAAAGAAGGTTACTTCTTTGTGCATCTATGTTAATCTTTTGTTAGATAAAAAGAAAATCAAAATTAGAGGTGAGAACAACAAATATTCCATATTCCACTAACCGACTATTTGCATGCGTGTTCATTTATATATTTCTTTTAGAAACTTACCCCCACTATAGTCTATAAATATGCAGATGCTCATCTTTCTCAGAAGATAGCAGTCTTTACATATCTTGAAAGTAAGTAACAATTCAACAAACAGCCAATTCACCCCATCAAACACATCTTCAATAATTCATCTCTTCTTCCATCAAATTAACCACCAAAAAAATCAAAAGAACAAATAGTATGGGCAATTTCTTGACAGTGTGTACAACTGGTGATATACAGTACTCTAGAGTAACCTTACTGAAAGAAGAAAAGGTCCTGCAAATAATGAAGATTGATGGTAAAATACTAGAGTTCAGAAGGCCACTATTAGTAAGAGATTTATTGTTGAGCCATCCAAATTGTTATGTGGGCATGTTCAAAGAAGCTACTCAACCATTGCCTCTTGATCACAAGTTGAAGATTGGGAAGGTTTACTACCTTTTGCCTTGCCTTGATACTAGTAGCAGTGTACAAAGTGATGCAAGTGGAAAGACAGACCAAAAAGCGAAGACCGTAAAAGTAGTTATCACAAAAGAACAGCTCCAACAGCTCCTATCTGAGCAAGGGAGAGTTGAGGAGTTACTCTTAGGGATTGTTCCTAAGAGTAGTGTTTGCACTTCTGATGCTTCTTCTTCTGCTTGGCTGCCCAAGCTTGAGTCTATTCCAGAAGGGAGTGACGTAGTTTGTTAGTGCTTGTGCATAGGGAAGATACTCATAGACTCTCATACTGTTTGTATAAGCATAGCTGCATAGGCTTGTTTTATTAGTGAAATGGAGCATAGAAAATACAGGGGAGTGATCATGTTCATGTAACTGTAGTGAGTTATGGGAGTTTACCTCTTGAATAATATTATCACTTGTCATGTAAATTACTATTAGTGTGTTTTGCTTTTTCTCTCGTTCTTCCATATCCTTGTATTTCCCTGGATTTGGTATTGTCAAGAACAAAGTAGTACAGTAGTACTATCAAGGAAGAACTATACATGGATGTTACACTCACTAATCACTATGTCAGTATATCTTATCTATGATGCTATAGGTTGCTTGGAAATTCTATTTATATGAGATGGACAAAACACAAATACCTTTCAGAAATCTATCTTATGTATCAGATTATTCTATCAGATGATTAAAACTTAACAGCAATGATCATGTTCAACTAGTCTGATCTTCTTCTTCTTCTTTTTTTTTTTTTTTTTTTTTGTCTATGTACAAATTGATCGTCATGTGTTATAACTTCAACGCATAATTATTCAGAAAACAAGCTAACATGACATTATCCACACTTAAAGACTGCAAGAGAGATATCGCATTAACATAATAACACTCTGACTATTAAGTCAATTATATTTTGGCAAGCATTATAATGCTCAGCTGACAACTCATGTAGTCATGGATAGTTTCTAAGTGGCATATATAAGAAACTTTTTTAACCTTCATCTGATCACATGAAAGAATGTGTCCTGTACTTAGTAGTCATCAATACTACGAATTTTTCCAAACATATCCTTTCGTAGGAAATTGCCAAATCTAGTACCTACTTGCGTAGTGAGCGTGTCGATACTCCATACTCTACGATCACATGTACTGTGTGAGTGTGAATCTGTTGTTTTTCCCCAGTAGAGAAGGAGGTATACATCACGGAACCTAATCGAATGCCCCAAATTATGGACCAAATTCACTAAACTGTTATAAAATTTGTTGCGCGCTCAAAAAGTTTGTTAAAAAAGGGACCAAATACAGGTGATACATTCATCAGAAAAGATGGATGGATATGTTGGCTTGCTATACTGAACCAAAACACAAGGAAAGCAGTTAGGGTCAGTTCAAAGAATTCTTTAATGCTAAGTTGTTGAAATTGCAGCTTATTGACCTAGCAACATTGGTTAGACTAACTAAAAGCATATTACAACAGAAAGAATGGCATTACATTCCAGCACATAGGCTTTTCTGGTTTTTAAAGCAAACATATGGGTCCTCAAATCTTTCTTTTGAGATTTATATGTACGCTCTGGGGTGCAGTAAATCTTGATAAAAATTCTAAGAGCTCTCAATTTGGTGATGGAGATATCAAAAGAAACCAGATCATTCCTTACTTACTTCTTTATTAAGAAACAAGATGTTTAGATTAAAGTTTCTAGGTAGACACTAGAAAATGATACTCCATCTAGAAAGTGATTTTAATAAGTGCACAAATTATTAAGAGAAGTGGTCACTTTTTATTAAAACGGTAATAAAGTCACCGTTTTAAGCCAAAAGTGATTACTTTAAGATCGTTTAATTTCAACTCAAGATAGCTTGTCTTATACAAAACTTTTTATAATAAGTGTGTAGACAAACTATTCACAAGCGGGTATCTGATCTAATTCAGTACACCGTTGATAAGAAATGATGTTTGCAATTATTCATAACTCAATTCTAAACTGTATTAGTATCGCAAAATCATCTTATCAGTTAGGGAGAGGAGTCCGAATCCTCATTGGCTCATTGCACCCCTTTTCCAACAAACTAAACAGAGGGCTTGTTAATTTCCGTTATGCAACCTAGATAAAACAATGGAAAGATCTTTGTGACTTTTTGGTTATGACATCAGGGCAAACGTCCCACTTAAACAATATGGAGTGTTCTTTAGTGATTGAATTTCCGTACATGAGAAAGTTTAGCGGGGACTACAATAGCTGCTAAAATATCCCCTTTAGCAGAGTATTCGACTTTCTATTATAGTGATTTACTACTAAATCTTACGGAGTACTTCGTATTTCATAGGCTGATATTTTCGTCTTGTTGGCAACGGACCACCAGTAATCACCTAGTCCTTCGTGCATAGGGGGTCCTCGCTGCCTACGGATAAAAATCTGCAGTCCAGACAAAGTGTACCGATCGATTTTACACATTGATCAAAACTTGATAGTTAAATTAGTCAACCAGTATAACGTTGATATTTTTTAGCTGGTAACTTAAAACAGATATTCTGTACTTACCTATCTCGATTATGGTTCGGTGGACTGTATATGCTCTTTACATCTAGTTAGTTAATACAGAACTAGAGCACTTAGGATTAAAAAAAAAAAAAAACAGAACTAGAGCACTAAATAGGAAATTCCACGTACAGGGTCTGCTATTCTTAGCAATATACTGTTATCGACTGGATCAACTGTTCCATTTGGTGTCTAAACTTATGTTCCTACACCGATTTTACTTGACACATTCACATGAATCACACCGCTTCAACAAACAAAAAATGCACGATGTTTATATTGTGGAGATGATGTGTTAAAAGGATTGGAACACAATGGGCCTGTTTTCTGCCCTGTTTTTTATTTTATTATACAGAAAGTTACAAAAAATACAGAAAAATACAGAAAGTTCATAAAAGTTACGAAAAATACAGAAAGTTCAGAAAAATTACAAAAAATACAGAAAAATACAGATTGTTAAGAAAAGTTACAAAAAATACAGAAAGTTCAGAAAAGTT
>CAAKMY010100188.1:0-38217 GCA_901111285.1 Corrigiola litoralis | reverse complement strand
AAGGGACGAGCACCGTCATCCTTGGATACTTAGCATACTTCAGTGCCTCCCAAGTCATCTTCACATCCCTCTCAATACACCTAGTTAACGCGTCAATGACTGGAACATATCCAGTTTCATCCACATTGTTCCCGACTTCAATGGCGATTTGCTTAACAGCCTCAAACTCCTCTTCAGAAGAGGACGGGAACCCAGCATCAATAATGTCAACCCTGAGTTTAGCGAGCTGGCGAGCTATCTGTAGCTTCTCCGAAAGCTTGAGAGCAACACCACCACTTTGCTCGCCATCTCTAAGGGTTGTGTCCAAAACTCTAACATATGACTTATCATGGATCTTATTAGGGGTGTATAGAGGGTGAGTGTGAAGTTTTGCGGTGCAACGAAGTTGTTCAGCTCTTGCGACCGCTTTCCTTTTGAGTGAAATAGTTGGGGAAGTCTTGTTGGAAGCAAAGGCAATGTTGTTAATCATAGAACTTGTCCAGGTTATTGCAGCCATTTCTTGCTTGTGTATACTAGATTGATATGGTAACGTAGTATGAGAGTATTTTCTATTAAAGATGCTAATTTTTTCTTGAAGTTATTCAAAAATACATCAATAATGAACAAAATTCAAACTTATATAGAGTAGATTTTTATGCTACCAACGTGATATTGGTGTCAAAAAAGTTCAATGTCAATGAACAAATTTCGTAGATACCATTTTAAGACTAGGTTCATTGGTGGCACCCCATTTTGGAGTGACATTCTTTACACGTGAGAAAAATGGAAATAAAAAGTTAAAACTAAAAATGAATGACATTAAAAAGTATTTTCAAGTGTAGTGGTTGGTTGTTCGTGCACTTTCTCAAATCAGTTCCCAATTAGTTACAAATTCATGTTAAAACATAGATCTAGGGATTGGGGTGGTGCTTCTAAAATATTCCAAGTCCCTTTTTTCCCTAAGTCCCTCCTTGCTATCCTTGCTAATGCATCAATAGTCACATTCAGAGTCCGTGGAATATGCTTGACTTGGGCAGTCTGTTGAAGGAAGTGTTCCCTGCAATCATTGTACAACTTCGTGAGACTATCCTTGTACATGTCTTAAGTTAAAGTAATCTTGTTGTCCGTGAAATAATTGGCATCTCTGCTTCATTTGAATTCCTACAAGGTAGCTTGGTGATTCTTGATCTAGGGTATTTTTTACTTATTAGGTAAGACTTTCGCGCATTGAGTAAAAAACGTAGCGTCAGAGTGTGAAGAAAGAAAGTTCATAGTGAGAAAGGAGCAATGATTTTTACACTCTCCCATTTGATTTTTACACTCCTCATGTGAGAGGAGTAGATTCCTGCACATGAATTCGTGCTCTCACATGGAAGGGGTGAGTGGGAGTGTAAAAATAAAAATGGGGAGTGTAAAAATCAGTTTCCGTGAGAAAGGGATGTGCCGGATTTCCATTGCGGGCGGGTTTATTGCTCTTACCTTATGTTCATTGAGCTTCTTTCAGCTACTTTAATTCATGTTCAAATTACTTTCAGACGTCATCTGGTGTACTATTATCACGGAGATAATTTAGTCCATGTCGCTTCCTTGCCTTAATTTCGTTTCTTGGCTCGGCTACACAGGATAAGTTGCACACAAAGGGCTTCATATTAGTGATAGATGTTTGCTTTTCATTTCTAAGGCCAAAAATGTCAATCTCCACCACCATGCGAGTGGTAAAAATGGTGGTGGAGAAGAACAGGTTGTTGGGTGGTGTTAGGACTGGTTTTTTGGGTTGTGATAGCGAGTGGTAAACTGCAGTATCTATAGTGTTTGGATAGTGGCAGGAACTGTGTCGTGGATGCATAGGGTGGTGATGCTTGGATCGAATTCCTTAACTAGAGTTAGTAAAGAGATTCTTTGACTCTAGAGATCAAGTAAAGTTGATTTCTTATCTCCGTGATAATAGTACACCAGATGACGTTTCTTGGTTCATCATGATTGATCATTGATTGTATCATATTCGTGCATATAAGGACTAATCGCAAAACCAACTCACCATGTGCATATAGTTTACTGGTTTGTACGTAGCACCAAATTGGTACTCTTGGTTCATACCTTGCATCAATGTATCATCATATTTGTTAAAATGAGTCAATTTTGTATCTGGTTCTTACCGTAGGCACATATACGTGTGCATGCGCATTGAGTTTAATTTAAACTTCATCCACTGAATCTATTAAAAAATTGTCTAACACTTAATTCACCCTTCTTCTTAAACATTCTTGTACTGCTAACAGCTGGAGTATAACTCATACTTTTGACCATCTCAGTCCAGAATTCTTTCAAGAGTTTGATCAAGCCATAATATATTTTTGTCACGTGCTAAATCAAAGTTCGTTACTTTCACTTTCGTTTGACATGCTTTATGCTTACCAACAAAAAAGGGAATCAATACAACCAATAGGCAGAATTATTGTGAGAAAGAGAAACAGCAATTATATGAAAATTGACGTTGAGTTGAGTCATGGGGTCATGGGGTTGGGCGTGGACACTGGAAATTGGCTGTGGTTTAATTTGCTGGGGTCGTGCTGTCGTGGTCATGGGGTGTTGGTGGTGTGATCATGGAGTACGAGATGGATGTGCGTAGGTTGGCCAAGGAGGGTTGTGGTTCAGATGGAATATGGAGAGTCTAATGGCTAGCTTGTACATCTCTAGAGTAAGAGATTATCCCGGACACCCGGACACTAAACTTTATCAAAAGAGACATTATTGTTTGTATTTGTCTATATAAGACTGCGACAGTGTTCGTGAAACTACTGTACTTTGAAATTGACAACAGATAGCACTTTATCAATCATGGTCTCATGGATGGTCAGATGATCATCCATACAAGTCCTGCTCCTATAGGATTCGCAGCTTCAAATTGTGGGGAAGCCCATAATGGAGTTTGTACTTTTCTCCGAAAAGAAAAAGATTAAGGTAAAGCGCAGGTGCATAAACACTTCAATGATCTTATCGATCCAACGTCCAAAACCACGTTATTTACTTTCTATTATAAATCAATTGAGTGACCGCAAGCGACTGCCATAACTATAATGCAATGGCACTGATACCTCCGAAACATACGAGGACTTCAAGAATTATTCGACTTTTCGTGGTCAGATTTGGGCGCGCATTTGGCCATCTTCTTATTGTTGGTCATGCAGAATATGTGCTTAATTAGCTTACTGGTAGTCATGACTAATGGCATCAACAGCACCTTCAAAATACAGCGAAAACCGTAGCGGCACAAGCAGAAAGAAGTAGCACCAGTAGAACAACATCAAGAAGAAAGCAGCATATACCGCTGCCGCCGTGAGCAGGCTGTGTTACATAATGATGTTGTTGGATAGCTTTGATCTATTTATTTATACCCTTAATAAATCCTATTCTAGTTGGACCTCAAATAGATTTATTTTAGACCAAAAACCTTAACTTTACTCATCCTAGATTAGACCAGTTGATGCCATGGTATGCTTCATCCAAAAACTGATTTTGTATACCCATAGCACTTAAAATCAACATGTAAGGGGTTATCCAAACTTAATCAGCAGTTTTAACTAGGTTCAAAATCTTGAAAATGCAACAATGTTGAAATTCATAAGGAGAGATTTGCCGCTCTAGAAGTCCTACCATTTGGTATTTTATGGAGATATAATGTTGTTATTCTTTTGTTCTGAAATTATTGATAAGGTGGGGTCGTACACATAGTTTACAGATTATAGAGTGTACGAGTTGTCACGTTATTTAAATTGCAAAAATTATTCAAAATACAAAATTTGTAACTTCATAATGCCCGATGGACTTTAATCGAAAACAAGTGAACAAATCTCAGTTACAAGCGTTACATCCATATATTATTCCAAAAGTTTTATGAGTCCTTCATCAAAAATTAAAAGATCTTAACATAAGTATTATTATGAAGCAATCATGTTAAGATGAAAACAACTCCATTAAAGGCATTAAGATTTATTGGAGAGTTGGGGAATTTAAGTCATTTTATCAGCTCAAGTTAAAATGGATTACATCCCACTCCAAGTAGGCAAAAACATTGAAATAAACCATAATCATATTTTACCTTATTAGTGATCATTCCCTTTACAAGTTAACTTGGTGATCGCGGATAATTGAATACAACCAATTATATGATTAGAAACTTAATGAAAATAGTAATTTACTACAAATAGAACTTTATGTAACAAAATGTCATTTTAGAAATTGAATTTACATATATTGAAACTTTTCTAATATGCATGAAAGTAATAAACTATTTACATATTAAAAAAAATAGATTAGAAAATATATTAACATGCAAAAAAAATAATAGAGAAACTAAATTACTTAAATAAGTAAATAATTTTAGCCATTAAAAAAAACCTAATAAAAGCAGAAATCTAAAGAGAAGACGAAAATATACCAGCACTATCGAGAAAGAGAGTTTCTATAAGCAAAGCTTTCAACCCCAATTCATGTTTGCAGCATAAAATATTGTAAAATTGTAAAGATACATAATATATCATTTCATAATAGTTGTGTTAGTTTCTGATTGTTAGCTTTTTCATTAAAGACTTGTACCTCTTTCGTTTTGCTGTTAGTTTTTGGCTCATGATATATCATTTCATAATAATTGTGTGAGGATTTCAATTTGTAAAAATCATCTAAGTCACTTAATCAAGAATTTTGTGAAAAAATAAAAAAAAAACTCAAAAAATTGGCTTTGCGTTAGATAATCATTTTTAAAGGTAAAATCACTTTTAAATACATTTTCTAATAGTCATTCAAATAAACCAATACGTATATTTGAAAAGAGAGTAAATTTAATAATTCCTGCCTTTGCTATTCATTCTCTTATTAAGTTAGTGAATTTTGTTCTTTCGAGAGCTCAAATAATTATTGTTATAAGATTGACTTATATGTTCCCAAATCACTGAATCACTCTTTATTGTGTCTGTGATTTGGACCCGAATCTGAGTGGTGATCCTTCTACCTCTTTTATTGGGTGGGGATAATAAGCCATTAAAAGACAAAATGAAATATCATTCGTTACCCCTCGTTTATATATTAGTTGACACTTTTGCTCTCCTTCTTATCGGCAAAATCACATAAATGCCCGTCTTTTAGATAGGACCCTTCTATAAAACCTTTTGCAAAATAATATCTCCTCAAATCTAGGCCCAACAGGAAATGGGACGAGATTGTAATCTCCACTTAATCCCCAATGCACTACTTGACGCTGATGGGTTAGTACACTGATGAGCAATACTACGTATATATGTGGTCTTGGCCTTGTCGATACCACTTGCGATCATGGGCTTCACTTTGACAAAAGGAAAAGTAAAGAACGTGATTAAATCTGGGGCTACAAGATAGTAAATCGAAGGACTTAAATATAGCCATCGTTGATTAATTGATAAAAATGTGTTTGTGTATGGTCAATTCCCGATAGAGCAACTTTTGCGAGCATAATATATAATGGACAGAGATATATTTTGTCTCTCTTTTTCGACGTAATAAACTTTATTTGTATAATTGATAAAACGGGTCTATCAATGCCACAATCATTAAAAAAAAAAATTAAATCAGGTGGTTTGAGCTCTTTTACCATAAGTATTACGTTGGAGCACAATTGGTGTGGCGAATCGTGAAGAATGACATGCCGACTCGCAAGATCTATAATTAAATTTAACTCGTGTTAAGAATGACATGCCGACTCGCAAGATCTATAATTAAATTTAACTCGTGTTTGTTTTTAGCCGTCTTATTTTCCTACTTAATTTTTGGGTTATATTAGGTCATTGATTTAGAAGGTTTTATGTATAAACTCCGCACACGTCTTGTAAAGAGCGAAAGAAAAAGTAGAGAGAAATTCTAGGGAGAGATTTGTTTTTTGTCTCATATTTTTTCATTTCTCTTGAGATAGTGATATTCGAATCCTCTATTTAGTAGACTAGCTAACCCATTATTGGTAAACCACGTTAAAATTGGTTGTTATCAATGTTTTTAATTTTCTAGTCACATCTTCGGCACTCCCGCATGACACTCGTTTGGCCCCTCCTAATGAGTTGCTCGCTTCTGCCATAGCGCTTCGCGCAATAACTTGTTTATGCATGATGAAAACAAGATTGAAGATAACTACCCTAAGTATTTGTATGTGAGTCCATTTTCAAAATCAAATTTAAAAACTGTAATTGGACCATTTTTATAATATTGAACAAAAATCACTTTAACTCAATTAAAAACTTTATTTATTTTAAATATAAAATTTATTTAAATATAAATTGTGATATTGTCATACACATTCATAATAACAGAACGGTGAAATCATGATTTGTGGAGTAATACACAACTTGAGACTGAAGTACATGAAGTTGGTCGTAATTCAATACCCTGACACGTTTTATTTAGCCCAAACGCCGCGGGAAGAAAGCGTGTGGACGACAGTCCAAAAGGTCCCAGCTCTCATAAACCTTAAGGATGTGCTCATGTGCATGGAACAATGAAAGCAAGTGGGCTTCCCCTCCAACTAATGCTTCTTCGCAACCATCCTTCTTCTGGCGCCACTTTTCAAAAAGTGATGAAATTATTTTGGGCTGACGTTGTGATAATCGGCATGATATATGGACTAGTCATTTATCAGGGTCCCCGATAGGACAATAATTTAGGGTCACCGATATTATTTGTGAATTGAAGTCCACAGGAAAGAAAATTAATGGGTAATGAGGTCAATTAAGTAAGTCCTACAAATCTTGTTTTGATAATGGGCGTGAAACGAAAGATAAACCGACCATGATCAATTGTTCCTACATATCAAGTGACTTCTTAGAGAGACGTTTCATCATGATCAGTGATGTCTAAGTTAGACATCACCATTTTGATTAACGTCTCTCTCAACGTCACTCGTCACAGTGGGACATGGTGGGATATTTCTCTCAAACGTCACCAGGTGTGATGTATATGCATGCTTGGCACCCCGCATATTCTTTGTTAGTGGAATAGCACAAAAGTCATCACACACTTATTTCTTGTGAGCAATTCAAATACGTTTTACCTGAGTATAAGGAAGAAGGTATACATGTACGCATGAACAATATCATTAGAAACTTACTCACACCAAAAAATCCATACTACTTGTACCACATATCCATGTTATTTGTAAACAATATCCATACTTTTTATACTCGTGAACGATTACTCTATAACGCAGTCACAGTACTATTCATCCTGATCAACACCAACAAAAAAATGTATAATAGGGATTGATACGCAGTTGATTAAAGAGTGTGAACCAATCCCAATAATGTAAGATAAGAAGAGCATCCCAATTAATTTGTTACTAAAGGTTGTGTGCTCAACAACAATTTCTTGTCTCGATTATTATTTCAGTTGTTGTGTCATCGCCCAAATGCAAAGATGAAAGTGGTATAACTTGTATGTGCTCATTACTAATTTAAAGTTGTATAACTTGTAGGGAAACACCATCAATTTTCAGAAAGTGATATTGCGATGTATTGTTGTACCTAAGTAGTCATTTTTTGTTAAATGGCATGGTTTGTAGTATAACTTGTATCCATTCACTTTTTCGTGATTCATGTATATTTAATGGATAAGGTTTATTTTGTCATTAGCGATATATAAAAGCTTTTTCTTGTACGGCATGTGCGAGATGGTGCTTAGATTGACTGATCGATGAAACTCAAAGGCAAAAAGCCAGACGAAAAGCAATGTGTCAATTTCAATCAGTCATACCTCCTAATCCTTAATTAAGGGTTGTTGAAGTAATTCTATTTAGGGAGTAAACTTTAGGATGGTAGCTTTCCAAAGGTGTATTACACGCTCAATTCCGATAATAGACGAGTAAAATATGATCGTTTCAAAATCTTTGCGCAGTGCAGTATTTCGCTCGAGTGGCCACTCGAGTCGAGCGAGAAAGAATCCGGTCAAGCGAAATCAGACAAATTCAGTGCTTTGTGTTAGGGTTTATTTCCTTATTTTCACTTTTTTTTAGTCTACTACATTCCTAATTGCCCTAGAACTCTTATTTACTACATAAGGGCTTAACGTAATAGTTTAAAAACACATTATTATTCATTACTTTTTCGACTTCTACCTTGACAGATTCCGAGGAGGTAAACTTCTTCCTCTTGGTTTATCAGTTGAAGCTCTCAATTTTTGGCTGTGAGATTCTAATTCCCTTATTTATTATTTGAATATAATTTAGTTTTCTTATTTCATATCTATATCTATCTATATAAGTACTATTAAAAGGGGTTGAATGCATGGAAACATGACACGTCGCATTCCACGTCAGCTCCAACTCAGCAGCCACATAATCAAATACCTAATAAATCACATAACTAATACATGTCATCAAGACATTAATCATTAATATATGTCTTTTAAAATTCTCCAAACAAGGATATCAATAACCGAAGAAACAAATTCAGGTCTTATTCCAACTTCATTACATGAATATAACTCCAAATGCACCTACAAAATATGCCAAATCAATAGCCTTTGGCTAATTATTGTAATAGTCATTTCGTGGCATTTTCTCAATAATTAGGTCATAGGACATACTATATTGCTATCATACTCCTCTACCTATATATAAAAAGATAAGTTATAACTCATTGTTAATGATCATCGATAATATCATTCTTTTTGTCATTTCCTTTATACTTACCTACCGCAAATAAGAAAATTCACCACTAATAATGCTCAAACCTTTATGCATTACTCAAAGAAGAATTAATAGAAGGAGATCAAAATTTTTTTACATGCCTACGCTCATGCCTCATAGTGACCATATAAAAATGTTGTTCAGCACAAAAAAATCTAACGATAACAAATCAATTTGGTGATTTATGTCTATATCTACAACGACCATTTAACCTCTACCATATAAAAAGTCTAATAAAAAAATGAAAAAACATGGGCAATATCGGGGCTAAATACCGATTGGTATTATATTTATTATTGGTGCCATCAGGTAACTTTGTACGACCACAAAAAAGAAGCTCGGCAAAACAGAAATAAAAAGAATGGAGTGGGTATACAAATACCACTAGTATCGCAAAATAATAAGAATAAACAAGAGGAGAATATTCACCTAAGAAATTGTTTCATACATTATGATTTTTCAATCGTTATGTCTCATTTTCACGAAATTTATGAGCTAATATAAAATCATATAATCATTATTTGTTTTCAATGAGACGACAATAGTTGTGCCAAAATATTATTTGATTTAGTATAACCAAAAATAATTTTGTGCATCGCACGAGCCAAAAACTAGTTAGAATAAATCTTTGTTATACCTAAGTCTAGAACTAGATTATATATTTGATTTGTTCATTGCATATTGATATTGGTTTCAATCCATCTAAACAACGAAGCAAATATAGTTTAGTTAATGTGCGGTTGCAGTCAGTTGAATTCTAGGAGACTAAACTTAGCTATTAAATACTAGAGTTATTTAACGCAGGATCATGACCATTTGATTACTATTGTTATAGTTTTCTATCGTGTTACTTTAGTTTACTCATGCAGTTGTTAAATTAAATCTACGGCGGTAGTCTAGGTTGTTTTATATTTATGATTTATCTATAGCGGTCGCTTAGAATAACTAATTAAGCTTAAGAAGTAATTGGAATTAATATTCAACGATAGAGTAATTATTCATAATTGTAGGTGAATTATTACTAGGCAAAATCTATTGCATACATCTAAAAGTATGTACTCTCAAATATATTTGTATGTACCTTTATGTATTTTTTGACAAAAAAATATCAAAATTAAAAAAAAATGCCTTAAGTTAGATATGAGAGTAGATACTTTCAGGTGTACCTAATAATTTGCCATTACTAGGATTAGTTGAAATTCGTTAGTGGATACGTAGTGCTTCATAACCCAAGACTTACATCTTATTATATTCGTATACTTATTTATTCATTGTTGTTTTAGATTGTAGTTGATAACAAACACTTACAAACATCCCATTCGGTTACTTAGATATGATCAACAAATATAACATTGATACCAGTTCCCTGTGAATTCGATACCCTACTTCTCTGAGTATATTAGGTAGAGTTTTAGGATTAATTTGGTTGACCACACAACTAAGTCCCACCACGAAGCCCTTCCCCAGTTGTCGCACCCTCCTATGTCTCTTATGTTTCTGTCGATTCTCTGGTCAAATGACATCGATGGTGGTGTGGCAAAAGGTTGCCGGTAAGCAGGAGCTTCTCGCTTCCTAGTGGTAGTGGTCGGGGAGAAGGAGGAGAAATTGGGCAGCCAAAAGAACACGGGATTATAAATTTGCCCCTGATATATACTACACATGTATACAATCTACTTTTTGTCAGTAGACTTAGCAATGGTGGTCCAATAAGATCATTCTATGTGTCCAAGACAGCTAAAAGACAAAAGGTCTAGGCTAGTATAACTATCTCATCTTATGCTTATTAATTATCGTCAAGAATTATTTGATAAAAACTCGGATTTAAAGGTGAAACATCAATCAACACGAAGTCGGATATTTATGATCATTATTTGCTAAATGCTGACCAATCTGACTAAAAATGCATAGTTGATATTGTAAGAATTGAAACACTAAACAACCACAAATTATTAGAAAACACCATTTATTTTTATTATAGAAGTGGACCATTTCTTGCAAGCTAAATCTACTCGAACTCACTAAAAGCCCAAGTTAAGTTATAAATTTATATGTTTTTATTGGGTTAGCATTTCTCCATCTACTTTTATGATAAAAGTAGACGGTCTTTCTCAAAACTTTATGCTAAACAATATAATAGTTTTTTTGTATAAGAAGATATATGCCAATTGCCAAGAGCCCTAGACATGTCCAAAGGACCCAAGGCTGCATGGATATTGTTTACCAGAAAAAATTGAGCTTCCAATAGTACAAATAAAAAGACATGAAATTGAAATGGATCAAGATTTGTATTTATAATTTGGGTGTCATAGTTTATGTGGATCTCTTAATTTGGTAGATGGTGTTTAGGGTTTACTCCATCTATCCTTTAATATGAAAGTAGGGAGGTACATGGCCTTTGTTTCGTAATCTGTCACTCTCCTTTAACCCTTGGATGATCTCCCTTTCTATAACGTTATAGTTGGCTTGGTAGAAAGAAATAAATATTTCCTAAAATTTCATAATATCACCACATTTTTTTATGGTAATAATCTATATATCTAGAGATATTCTACCGTAACTAAAACACCATATCTCGATATATAAAATTTAAGTGCCTACAGATAATAACTTAGATTATCGACCTCAACATTAGTATGACTGTTAAGTCTGTTGTGCATTGTTGATTGGTCGGTTGTTGCAATAATGCTTATTAATAAATAAATCCATTAATTTGTAACATTTCTAGTTTCCGTGTAGCCATGAAGATACCAGGTTATATGCAAAATCTTTAAGGACATTGTTATAATAATATGTTACAAAAAAAAAATCGAAATTAAAATTGAGCTTGATCGATGAGATTATGAGAAGGGCATTACTATTAGCAATATTCTAAAAACATCTTCTTTTTTTACTAGTAAGAAAGGATGTTAATATAAATTCAAGAAGAATTTTTACAACTCCATTAGGGAGGAAGGGCTTTTGCAAACGTAGAGAGATGAAACATTTACAACCAAAATCAAAGAGAATCAACTACAAAACTTCTAAATTCTACAAAACAAAGAGCAACAATGATTACAATCTACTAAACCATTGTTATCCCTAACACTTATCTTTTTGGGAAGTAGTTGAACAATTATACATCTAACCTCCGATGGCATAATCTCAACACGTTTTTTTTTTTTGGCCCTTACGTACGAGAATAGAATTCCAAATTACATGATTCTTGGACATTCGGATATGGTCCATATAAGACCGAAACTACAGCACTGTACTAAAGTAAATACACCTTATTAAATTGGTCACAACAGTACAACACTACAACCATAGAGCCATCTTCGAATATGCTCCAAACTACAACTACGATGGTTTAATCGAAGCCAAACTGACAAACAAGAATTCAACATTTCCTATTAAATTAATAAAAAAGAAAAGATGTGAGAGAGCACATATCTCACACGGCCATCTTCTACCCGACTACTCCCACCTGATATGCATATTGGCCTATCAACCGGACTCCAATTATTCCCACTCCAAGGGCAAGAGGACATATCCCAGAAGGCCATGAGTGCTCTCATAGTACTCGAATGTTGCAATATAAGATATTATCGAAGAGCCAATAGTTGAACAAAACTTTACTAAAAAAAGTGTTGCATCAAACCGACTAGTTTTCTGTTCCAACTAGACGAATTTAAAGTAGTCATTTTTCCACTTAAGATAATGACTATTATTACAAGCATTGATAAAATTCACTCCTCTAACTCAATTAATTAATAATGAAGTCAATGTTTAAGTTAGAATTAAACCATCGTTATTTTTTATTTTTGACATTGATCAAAATACCAGTACAAACAAACCTAGCCTAACCTACCTTGATGCCTACACCCTACCCTAGTATCCTTTGCTAACACGTGAGCTTCACGCACAAGAGCTCTATTACTTTAGTTACTATGCAAACCTCCGGTTGACGAGCATAATGTTGAATATCATGACAAATCCATAACACCGAGACTGGAGGGACAACCTTGTTAAGCAAAATAAGAACAAGATTTAGGGCATCAGTATAGGTCGTCATCCGAGTAACCTGATTCCTAATAGCTCACTTGATAGCTCCAAACATGGCCTGAGCCTCCGCTGCTAAGCTGCTAGCATAAACTCCAACCTGAGTTTTTGATGCTATTATTTGTGTTCCTCCCGGCCTGTTTAATGAGCCAAGCCGCTGAAGCCAAGAACTGAGAGGACGTCCAAGAGCCGTCCACGATAGCTAGGAGCCTAGGACCCCAGGATTACCTGCATCACAACCCCTCCCCCCCCATTCCATCCAATATTGCCTCTCAGAAACCCTGGAGGCCAAGCTTCCAAACCAGAGGATAAACCATCATTTTCATCAACTTGTGAAACTTCAATCACTCAGAGTCACACATTCAGAAAATAGATAGAAAGTGTCTATAGTGCTGTTTGTGCACTCCGAGTCTAGACGCTGAGTTGGCAGATTGTACTCCACTAAGTGAGCTTCATATTTGTACCATAAAACTAAGTGAGCTTCACATCACATACGGCAACTCGGCAAGGCTCGTGATTAATATGCAAGCTTTGCAGTGAATCTCCTAACGGCAAAAAAAAAAAAAAAAAAAAAGCTGAAAAAAGATACATAAATACGTCCAAACAACGTAACATGCAAGTGCGGTGTGCCCACTCATAAGTGCTATATAAAGGACCTATAAACTCCAGTTTATTTCCTTGTATCTAAACCAGAAAACTTCATCAAATTTGTGCCAAAAATGGGAAAAATTCACCAACCAACCATCGTAACTGAATTTGGTGACATCCCAGTCATTGATCTTTCAAACCCTGACAAAGCTGCTCTTATAGCTGAGGTACGTGATGCATGTGACAACTGGGGAGTGTTCCAAGTGGTTAACCATGGGGTTCCACTGGAGATACTAAAAAATCCTGAGCGTGTTGCTAGAAAGTTCTTCGCTCTACCTAGAGAGGAGAAGTGTAAGGTGATTAGAGATGAAAGTAACCCATCTGGGTTCTATGACACTGAGCTCACTGGGGATGTCAAAGACTCGAAAGAAATATTTGAGTTTTATGTCAACGAGCCAACTTTGACTCCTGTATGGCCTGATGACCCTGAAACCAAGGTCATCTTTAGCCGTTGGCCCGAGCAGCCATCTGAATTCAGGTAAAATTAGCTCGGATTGGATATTAAAGAGTAAAAAGAACCTTCTTTTTAAGGAAAGTTGAGTCATATTTAGGTCACAGAGTTTGATCATATCATAAATTATAGTAAGACGTATGAACTTATACGGAGTATATTTTTATCTCAAAAGAAAGCATTTTTTTTTTATCAAACAAGCTCATACATATGATCCAAAGTGTTATTATTTTGTTGATTTAAAGTGAGTATCAAAGGGGAGTGATATAGATGAATTTTGAACTGTAGTGTTGACTAATGCATGACTATTATCCCCCGGTAATTCTACACCTTGTTAGTTACTGCAAACACTAAAAATATTGTGATGCCTTCATTTCTACCAATATTTTATATTGTTATTTGACATTATTAAAATCATACTTTGATCATCAAAAAATTATAAAAATATGCATTATAAATATAAAAGTATTATTAAATACAAATCTAACCATTATAAATTTAAAAGTTTTACAATTTCATAGCTTAAGACGTTGATGTTCGGAATATAACATCTACAAATATGAGGAAACAAATATTAAAGAGTATTAAGAATTGGTAGAAAGGAATGGAGTATTAATTTTTGTTGAGTACTCCGATTAGAAATCATCTATTCCTCTTACCTAAAATCATAGTAACACTCCTTCTAGGAAAAAGTAATGGGCTAACAATCTCATCATGCTTCACACTTGAAAACTTCTTGGGTCTTCTTACCCAATAAATAACCTGTTAGAGCTAAGATACTGATCTGCGGGAAGATCAGTTCATATTAATTTGAGCATGGACCACGCTCTTATGAGTCCAAGAAGGGTTCAATCCAAAACCTACTTTGTTAATGGTTATAAAAAGACTGATTCTTCAAGCTTATAAATCTACTTAGAAAATGATTATATTTCTCCTCTTAGTTCAATACAGGAAACTCGCATATGAATGCCGTACAATTTCTTAGGAAATGACTTTAGATGTCTAATATCATTGTTCTTTGCACCAGGCCTTTAATGAGAGAATATGGACAAGAAGTGGTGAAACTGAACTTCAGGTTGTTGGAGCTGATAGCAGTGAGTTTGGGGATGGCACCAGATTACTTTCATGGCTTCTTCAAGGATCATACTGCCGCTTGTCGGCTGTTACACTTCACGCCCGCCCCATCTCCTGATGAAATTTCATATGGTGTTGGTCCGCACAAGGATTCAGGATGTTTAACCATCATTGTCCAAGATGATGTTGGTGGTCTACAAGTGAAAAGAAGGACAGATGGTCAATATGTCGGTGTCAAGCCCACACCGGGTGCTTTTGTGGTCTTTGTTAGTGACCTTATTCAGGTAAATGAATGCATGATTGCAGCTTCATACACATCACAGATATTTGCCTATTATAGAGTAATAGTTATACAATATGTAGCTGGTTTGGTGTGATTCTACCATGTCTACAATTTGATGCCATGGAATGGAGCACATTTTTTAGCTAGTCGTTTATCTTTTAGGAGAGCACCAATCAAAAAAAAAAACAATTTGATTGTAACCATTAGATAGTTTAAAGTTAACCATAAAGTCTTGGTCTAGTGGTAAATATTAAGGTGATATGAATGTTAGGTCGTAGGTTTCACATTCTCTCTACCCTTTGTGATTATATTACACCTTGTGGCTCATATGAACAAAAAATAAATAAAATATATGCCATTATACGATTTTTATAATAAACTAAAAGAGGCAGTCTAATTCTAAGTTAAAATTAGTCATGATCAAAAATTAAGTTAAATTGGTCACTGAACAATAAAAAATTGACCATGCTTATATATCTCTAACATATACTTCGTATCAATTTTAGGATGATTTCAAGGGGTGTGTTGTCGGTTAACCGAACGGAAACTGTGTTTTCGGTTCGGTTAACCGAAAAATCGGTTCACTCATTTCGTGAACCGTAACCGAACCGTTAAGAACCGCTTAACCGTTCATCGGTTAACCGATTCAAACGGTTTGGTTCAGCGGTTAACCGTAACCGTATATATAATTTTTGAATTTCATGATTATTTGTATTATCCCTTCATATGTACGGCTATACCCATCACCCACCACCACACCAAGACTTGGACTTCACCCCACACCCAACACGCCACCACCCAACATAGACAAATCAACAGTAGCAGCCCAACATGCCACCTTCCTTACTCTTCCCAATTTTCATTTCATAGAAAGTGGAAACGACAGGTGAAACAAAGTGTAGAAAAAGTTGGGTTGGGGGGATAAATAGAAGAACAAGGTAGTTGAGCAAGAAGATGGAGGAGAATATGAAATGATAAACTGCGAACCCAAGATCTAGCGCTAGAAGCGTTTATAATTTGCAATATACCATTGAACCAAAGTTCCTTTATTGCTATCAGTATAGTTCAATGAAATCAGTGTCCCTGTATAAGTTCATGTGAGATAAAAGACAATATGATTCCTTTTCTTTTAGTGTGAATAACATGTGCGGCTGAGTGAAATAAGGTTAGGGTATTTTTTTTTTTTTTTTTTGTTAACGGTTCGGTTACGGTTAACCGAATTTTCAAAATTGCGAACCGTAACCGAATCTATTTTTTGTAACGGTTCGGTTAACCATATTGTCAAAAAGTGACGGTTTTTCGGTTCGATTTTCGGTTTCGGGTTTTTATGCACACCCCTAATGATTTCCATATTGAACAAAGAACCATATATGTCCCAATTTGCAGGTCTGGACCAATGACAAGTATCAGAGCGTGGAACATCAAGTGGTCACTCCGAAGGAAAGGTTCTCGACTGTTTTTGCCTTTTACCCTTCACACTATATCACAGTGAAGCCCTTGGAAGAGTTCGTCGATGAGAAAAACCCTCCAAGATACAAAGAGTACAATTGGGGAAGGTTTCATGCATCTAGAAAGAAGACCAACTTCAAGAAGACTGAAATTGAGAAGCTTCAGATCGATCACTTCAAGAAGACAACAATTGGGATTACAGAAAGTGGTCAAGCAGTAGAGGCCGCCTAAGAACAGCTGTCTTTGTACCTCCTTTGCACCTTAGGGCTTTAGCCTGTACGTATATCAATAATAAGGTGTTGTGCTTCAAGAAGACGACTCTAATTAGGTCGTGGACATTGAACTATATATATCAATGAGGTGTTGTAGGTTAAGGGTTGTCAGCTCTTAACCATTTATGGACTATGTATGTTTAATCTTTGTTAATTTTGTATGCTTTACCGTATATTGTTTTTCTTTTTTTGGTTTTCATCATCCGATTTAATCCGGATTCGAGTCGGGTAGGACCAATAAGGGCGGCAACGCTCTTCCTGATGAGTTTTAACACTGTTGTATTCCCATTGCTCGAATTCGAGACCTGTGGTTAAACTGGTAGAGTCCCCTACCAACTCAACCAAGTGCTCATGGGTTGTTTTACCGTCTAATGTAATAAATTTGAGAATTGCGATATCCTATCTATAAACGTTTATATGAGCTCTTTTAAAAAATTTACAATTAAAAAATAAATTTCAATTCCAACTAACAAAAAGAACTCGATCCAAAGTCTTGTAATTAAATATCGCGATGTCAACCTTTCATTGATCGCTTAGTTTTGAAGATATATATGTTACACATGTACTTTATAGTGTAAAGGTTATTATACATGGAAACTCGCAACCGCTATCTTTGGTGTGCTATGAGTAAATCCTGCAAACCACATATATTAATTATATTGTGGACCCATGTCCATATAGAAACATGGACCCTTTAGAGAGAAAGTGGGAGAAAAGAGGGAAAATTTTGACAGTTTTTTTTTTTTTTTGAATTTGNNACTTTTTTGCCTACATAAATGAGAAATACCATATAGAAAAGTGGACATGGGTCCATAGTATAAGAATTGTTGTTAGCCAATGTGACCTGGAGGAGGCACAATTTTCAAGTAAGAACTCCTCCCCAAGTTGCTACTAATTAAAGGGTTTGAACCTGAAGTTGAGATAATCTCACCTCCCATCTTAATCAAATGAGCCAAACAATATATTTGAATATAAAACCAATATTTATCAGAACCTATTGTGTATGCCTGAGAGTACGTACTTTCAAATATACTTTTATGTATCTTTATGTATTTTTTGTGTACCTTTGATAAGTTTATATGTACCATATATAGTGAATGCATGTATTGTATAATCTATACTATTATCTTATACACCTAAGATTTTCTAGGTTTAGGACACGTGGCATAGACTTCAATACATTAATTAAAAAGATTTTTTTATATCATTTTCTTAAGAAAAATATCTAGAGTTAGACCAATTGTATTCCCCTTTTCATATTCCTCTCATCAATAGTCTTTTAACCTTCTTTATGTCCATTGATTTAAAAATTCATTAGTTATAATAAACACAATTTATTTCAAGACTTTTGCTCTTCTATAACAACTATAGTTTTGTTGTATTTATTTGTCATGACTTTTGGTCTTTTGTAACTATATCATATAGTATTGTATTTTGACTTTTGGTATTCTAGAATGTTTATAGTTATATATATGTCTATTTTGTTAATTTGTTCTTTTAACATCCATTACATAATAGCAGCTAAACTCCTAGCTATTGGTACAATCTTATCTTTCCATTATCTCCTCAATTGTGTAAATATGTTTTATATGAGGTAAGGCTCCAAACCAATATTTTAATTCTTTTTTTGGCATGGTTAAATTAATAGCTTTTTTAGGCATCCTTATTTTGTGACATTATTTCTTTTTATGTATGATATTTTTATGTGTGTTCACTTTCATATTGTTCATCTAATTCTTCGACCTTACAATTGCAAAACAAGGAAATGTCATTAGAAAGAAAATTGAACATCAAAGTAAGTGAAATTAACCATCATTTTATCCTATGATCTTTAATTATATTATATTTATCTTATCTACAATTTTCGCTTCATTACTCGAAAACCAAATCATCGTTTGTTCTCTATTCATTTGACCCTTTAGTAATTTAGTGTTGATCCCATTTTAACATCTATTCTTATTTAACTAATAAACCAATTAATTTGAGTGATGTTTCTTATACATGTAACTTAAATTTTGTGTTTGATTTTTGAAGTTATTCACATAATGTTCAACTTAATATTTGTTAATTCAAGTGCAGATGATATAAGACAACTCCAAATTAATCATTTCCAAGTTACGTAATATTCAACTTTACATTTGTTTTCAATTGTAGATGATGTGAAACAACTTCAAATTAATAATTTCTAAGTAAGTGATATTAGAAATGCATTTTGACATCTTTTCCCTGCATCTATCTTTCTTTTTTTCTTCAAAAATATGCTACTCTTATAGGTTGACTATCAACAAATTTCATTAAATTATTTTAGTACTGATAATATCATTATATTACATGTTTAAAATATTAATAATCAAGCTATATTATCATGACTATTATAGGTATGCTCCACATCAAAATTATTAATTTTTATTATTTTTTCTTCTTCATATTATTAGTTTAAATATTTTCTTAACATTTCTTATATGTTTGTTGTATTACCAAAAGATTAAGGGAAGTAAGCCTTCTATAAAACTACTAATTTGAACAACCATGATATAAGAAATTAGTCTAATAATTTCAATAATGCAAAAAATCAAAAACATAACTATAAAAACGAGGATATTGAGAGAATTTATTTAAAAATCATCCCATGCTTTGCATGGGATTAAAAACTAGTTCTAATTTATTGAAGGTACACAAAAATGTTTACAAGGTACATAATATATACCTAGAGTTGAACTTGAGAGTATATACACTCAGGTGTACCTAATAATTTGCCAATATTTATTGTTAGAAGCTATTGATTACTATTCATATATATTATTAATATTAATATCTCGATGTATAAATTTCCAACTAAAACAAAGGAACTCCAAAAGTCTTGTAGTTAAATATCACAATGTAAACGTTTTGTTGACCGGTTAGTTTTGGAGATATATATATATATATATGTTATACACTTTATAGTGTAAACTTTTATTTTTATACATCACAAATTCACAACTGCCATCTTTAGTGTACTCTAAGTAAATTCCGGATATACATATTGTAACCACTTGTACCAATTAGAAAATTAAAAGACCGTGATTTAGCAAAAGACCGTGATTTAGTTGAGAAGGGGTTCTCTACGTAAAATAGGTGTTCATATTGTTATTGTTTACTTGTACTTTATAATTACGGAGTAGTATATTTATTGGTTTGAACAAGTGCACGAAGTCATTGTAATAATCAAACCTTTAACCTCACAGTTGGAACATAGAGCTCTAACCACTTGAATTATTAATGGTCTTCACTTGCAATTTATTATTTTTTTTGGCCATTTTTTTTTCTTACTTGTTTGTTGTGATACTCTTCCGTGACCAATAGATTTGACATACAATTTTGATGATGAAAATGTGATATATGATTTTAATTTGAGTTGTCACTCTCTATTGAAATATTGTGAGATCCCTGATGTTGAACTTAAATGTAGATCAAAAATATATTAGTATTGGACAATCATGAATATAGATGATTATGGCCTGTTCTACCAAATTAAAAGTTAAATTTATGGACCAGGCTTGTATGTGTACTATTTTTTATCCTTAACTCTACTGCAAGTCGTATATGATTTTGGTCTTAAACTTTAATTAACTGCTACTCTTCTAACAACTACGAAAGCCAGAAAATGAATGATTCCACGTTATATACGCCTTACACTCCACATCGATCACACCACCGATGCTTCCTTAAACACTATATATAGGTCGTGCTTTATAAGTAGGAAGTGAAGTAAAACAAAAAAGAAGACACTTCTCAAAGTCTCTTACAAACCTAGTACTAATGTACGAGGAGGCAATCTTTCGAATCACACAGTAGTTCGTCCTTGACAAATTGAGCCCCAACAAGGGTATCATTCCTCTCTCTCGCTCTTTCTCTTGCTGTCAACTTGTTCTCAGCAGTTCTCTTGGCAATCTTTTTCTTTGTTGTTTCCTATATTATAAGTCTACTCTATTATTTGGTCAAGTTTCCTTTTCTGAACTGTACAAAATTTACAAGATCCTATTACTATAAACATGCATGCACTTCCAAGTAGTTACGTTGTTACTAAGGTTCTAGATGAGATGAGTCGAGCCACTCTACTCGCGAGCCTAAAAATTTGAAGCTCAACTCGAACTCGTTAACTTGAATACTCGAGTTGAACTTGACTCGAACTCGAAAATTTCGTAGCTACTTAGATTTTATTTTATTTGAAGGAAAGATTTAAACCTTTGTGATTATAGAAGCATATCTAATTACATAAAATTATGTAAGAGAGAAAAATGATAAATTAGCATATACTATTTTTGTATAATCTACATAATATTCTTATATTTTTATTAATACTCGTGAATCTCATGGATTTTTTGAGTCGAGCTTCAACATACTTGATACACTGTACTTGAGTAGACTCCTTAGAAATGCGAGTCGAGTTCAAGTTGTTGTGTCGAGCATTGGTCGAACGAGTATTGATCGTAGCTCATGAGTTGTCCCGTCTCGTTTACACCCCAAGTTGTTATAAATTGGCAGGTTTTGATTTAATTTGTGAACCTTTTTTCTTCCTTCAACTAGCTAGCATGGAAATGCACAAAATACATGTACGTACGTCCAAAATTAAAACTGATAAAACCATAACTGTGGATCACTGGATCGTCCTGTGTCAGAAGCTACTTGCATAATCTTGTACATGTAAAATTGATCTACTAGAACACAACTATTTTTGCCGAACATACGCTAATACAATAAGTGTGGACCGTCCCGTATGAGAAAGGGCCTCCTGGCTGCATGAACTTTTAAAAAACTTACTATTTATTACTGTATCACAGCTCCATAGACGTCTAGACGACACAAGATTAGGTAGTTCAGGACTAGAACATGACTTTGTTATCTTACGAAATTTGTTACTTGCATATGTATGTTAATGCAGGATCACCAGAGAAAAGGGAGTTGAGCTGAACATTTGATGATGGAGGACCTATGGACTCCATTCTGCGGGCAATCTGAATGTCTAAATAACGGCACTCCGGCGTACAGTTCTCAGTTAGTGTTAATCAGTCATCCTGGTTCATGTGCCAATCATATGTTGGTTGGAATTATCGATGTATTGCTTTTGGCATTGCTACTGCTTAACATGATTAGCAGAATTTCCACCGAGAAAGTCAAGCTATCAGCTCGAAGTACATACTTTTCAACCTTGCAAATTTGGTCAGCCGTAGTGAATGGTTGTGTAGGACTGGCCTACATTGGTTTTGGTATATGGGTTTTGGTTGAAAAGTTGAGAAATGATCATTCTATTATGCCTATCCATCGGTGGTTTCTGTTTCTGTTTCATGGATTAACATGGTTGGTGGTGGGATTAGGCGCTAGCCTTGGGGAGAAGTATGTCGCGAAAACTCCTTTGCGACTCTTGTCCGTCCTCAGTTTCCTCTCTGCAGGGGTTTTCTGCTTTCTAAGTGTCTTTGCTGTCATAGCTAGCCATGAGTTTACAACAGTTCGGGGGGCTTTGGATGTTCTGTCTTTTCTTGGAGCTAGTTTGCTCTTGTTATGTACTTGGCAGGGGTATAAAAATGAAGCAAGAAGTGAGACTGATGTTGGAAGTACCCTCTACACTCCACTGAATGCTGAGGCTAACGGCAGCAGAACTGATTATGTTGTCGGATTCACTCCATTTGCGAAAGCTGGGTTTTTTAGTAAGATGTCATTGTCGTGGCTGAACCCTTTGATGAAGTCGGGTAAGGAGAAGATTCTCAAGAAAGAGGAGATACCCAATCTACGGGACTCTGAAAGAGCAGAATCCTGTTACTTGCAGTTTATCGATCAGTTGAGCAAACAGAAACAGAACGAACCATCATTAGGGTCCTCACTTTTCTGGACAATTATTGCATGCAACAGAAGAGAAATTGTAATTTCCGGGTTGTTTGCATTTGTTAATAACTTCGCTATGTCAACTGGACCTCTGCTGCTCAATGGCTTCGTTAGGGTTGCTGAGGGTAAAGAAGCTTTCAGATATGAAGGTTACGTTTTGGTCATTTTACTCTTCTTTTTGAAGATCTTGGAATCTTTGTCGCAGAGGCAGTGGTACTTCCGGAGCAGATTAAATGGCCTTAGAGTGAGGTCCATGCTCAGTGCAGCTATTTACAGGAAGCAACTAAGATTATCAAGTGTTGCCAGGATCACACACTCTGGTGGTGAGGTGATGAATTATGTCACTGTTGATGCTTATAGGATTGGTGAATTCTGTTTTTGGTTTCATCAGACTTGGACTATAAGCCTCCAGATTTGCATTGGAGTTGCTATTCTGGTTTACTCTGTGGGACTTGCAACAGTTGCATCCTTGTTTACGATCATTTTAACTGTGTTTTTTAACGTTCCTCTCGCAAAATTACTGCATCAGTACCAAAGCAAGCTGATGGTTGCTCAAGATGAGCGACTAAAGGCTTGTTCTGAGGCTCTCGTGAACATGAAGGTACTGAAGCTCTATGCCTGGGAGACCTACTTCAAAAATGTGATAGAAAAACTAAGGAAAGTGGAATACAAATGGTTAGTAAGAATACATTTTAGTAGAGGGATGTATAGTATACTCTACTGGATATCTCCTGCACTCGTCTCTGCTGTTACATTTACGACTTGTTATTTCCTCAATGTTCCTCTGCATGCCAGTAATGTTTTTACTCTAGTTGCAACACTACGTCTGGTGCAAGAGCCCATGAATGCTATCACAGATTTAGTTAGTGTGATGATTCATGCAATTGTTGCATTTACACGAATTGTCCACTTTTTGGAGGCGCCAGAGCTTCAGATTAAAGAAGTGCAAGAAAGGAGCAATACTAGCTCCATAACCCCTGCCATTGTTATAAAGTCTGCAAATCTTTCGTGGGAAATGAATTCATCAAAGCCGACACTGACAAACATATCTCTAGATGTTCAATCCGGTGAAAAGATAGCGATATGTGGAGAAGTTAGTTCGGGAAAATCTACGTTACTAGCAGCAATACTTGGAGAAGTACCACACAGAGACGGAACTGTAAGTTTCTGCTCCAAGCCTTCCAAGCTCTTGAATTGTCATGTGTCTTTTTCAACAGTCAGCATGTTCAACTGGCTGGTTATAATCTACGATTAGACATCAGTTACCAGAGCAATAGGAATGTATATGGAAATATGGAAAATTGATCTTGTTTCTCTGAACTTGTTTTCTTTTACAGGTAGAAGTTCACGGGAAAATTGCTTATGTTTCCCAAACAGCTTGGATCCAAACGGGGACTATACGTGAGAATATCCTTTTTGGGTCTGCCATGGATGAACTAAGGTACCAAGAAACACTTCGGAGATGTTCGTTGGTGAAGGACCTTGAGCTTCTTCCATATGGCGACATGACTGTAATAGGGGAGAAGGGAGTCAATCTTAGTGGTGGCCAGAAGCAACGAATTCAACTTGCTCGTGCATTATACCGGGATGCTGATATATATCTTCTAGATGATCCTTTCAGTGCTGTTGATGCAAACACTGCAACTAGCCTCTTCAATGTAACTCTTGGCCCGAATCATGCAACTCTGCTCTTCTTTATTTACAAACTCAAAGGCCAAAGTATCATCTGACTATTTTCGTAATGGCAGGAATATGTGATGGAAGCTCTCTCTGGGAAGACTGTCTTGCTTGTGACACACCAAGTAGACTTTCTCCCTGCATTTCATCGTTGTCTAGTAAGTCTATTATCCTACATCTGATGCTATCTTGCAGCAATTTTCTTGAAATGCTGGCAATGAAATTATCTAACATAGAAAAGTTTCCTGCTTCTGTAAACTAAGTCCATTTACCCTGAACTCTGAAAGTATCTAATGGTCTTTCTAAACTGTCTTCTATCTCAATCCAAATATGGTTATTGTGGAAAATTGTTCTATGTGCAGCTTATGTCAGACGGTCAAATCATTCGAGCAGGGCCTTACCAAGAGTTACTAGCTTCAACAAGAGAATTTTCGGACCTTGTAAATGCCCACAAAGAAACCGCCGGTACTGAAAGACTAGCACTAGTTGGCTCAACTGATAGACACAACCATCCCGGAAAAGATATTAACACAGATTTTCAAGTTCAGAAGCAATATGAAGCATATCACGGTGACCAATTGATCAAAGAAGAAGAAAAAGACGTGGGAGACACTGGTTTTAAGCCATACTTGCTGTATCTGAATCAGAATAAAGGCTATATGTGGTTTATATTTGTCATTGTTACTCATCTATTCTTTGTCATGGGTCAGATAGCACAAAGCTCCTGGATGGCCTCTGGTGTTGATAATCCTCAGGTTAGCCAGCAAAAGTTGATTGTGGTCTACCTCATCACCGGATCCTGCGCAGCACTCTTTATACCCATTAGAACTCTTGCAGTGTATATAATAGTGATGAATTCATCAAAATCTTTATTTTCTCTATTATTGAACTCTCTCTTCCGGGCTCCAATTTCTTTCTATGACTCCACGCCTCTTGGAAGGATACTAAGTCGGGTGAGGTTTTTTGTTAATGAGCTTCATAATTCTCGTTTATCTAGTTAATTGGGACTAACTTATGGAATTTTGGAAACTCTGCAGGTCAGTGTTGATTTTAGCATTGTTGATCTTGATATACCCATTAGCTTTTTCCGCGTCCTTGCAGCTACTATAAACACATATGTTAATATCGGAGTGTTGGCAGTCATTACATGGCAAGTTTTGTTTATCGCCATACCGGTCATCTACTTGGCAACACGACTGCAGGTACGTAAAGTTAGTCTGTGTAAGACCTCCTATGACGTACCTTTTCCTTCAGAAAACCAAAAGACTACATAGCTGTTAAATTGTTAATGCACCTATCTGCGAAATGATTTAGCAGGTGACATAATAGATGATATATGGTTCAATCATCTGCATTAAGTAATGAACTAAAATGATGTCTAATACCTGTACATTCAGCATACTCTACACTATTATGCTAAATCCTGCATATAAGTTGATAAGCTATTGGAACTGAATGTGGTAACTTTTGGGATGAAAAGTGGTATGAGTAAATTCCGATTGTAATATGCAATTTCCTTAATCAGCCTGAGTACTGTTGCATAATATTTGTGCTTCTGTAAGAGTTCTTTTAGCTTTAGAATTATACTTTCAGTTCTTTACCTGATAAGTCTAAAACCGTGACATCACAGAGATACTACTTTGCCACAGCAAAAGAGTTGATGAGAATCAACGGTACAACCAAGTCTTTAATCGCAAACCATTTAGCTGAATCTGTAGCTGGGGCAACGACAATAAGAGCTTTCGAGGAGCAAGACCGTTTCTTTGCTAAAAATCTTAATCTTTTAGATATAAATGCAAGTCCATTCTTCCACTTTTTTTCAGCTAATGAATGGCTGATTGTGAGACTTGAGATCCTCAATGCCTTGGTTCTCTCATCAGCAACTCTATGCATGGTTTTGTTACCAACTGGAACTTTTCGATCAGGTGTGGATCTCCCCCTCTCTCTATGACTCTATCTCTTTCTTATGGCTAAAATAATCGATCATTAGGAACGTAAAAGTTGTGAATTAGTGAAAAGGGCAGATGAGCGAATGGCAGATGGATGTTAGATCATTCATGGGAGAATTCTAATACAAGTAACGATGCAGGGTTTATTGGAATGGCCTTATTATATGGTCTTTCGTTAAATTATACTATGGTTATATCAATTCAAGACCAATGCACATTTGCCAACTGTTTCGTTTCCGTTGAGAGGCTAGATCAGTACATGCATATACCCAGTGAAGCTCCAGAAGTTGTCGAAAACAGTCGCCCTCCAAAAAACTGGCCATCAATTGGTAAAGTGGATATATGCGATTTACAGGTAACTTTAGTGTTGTTGAATCAATACTTTTGACAGATTTCTGAAACGTGGTCAGATACTAACACTTCGGATGTCTAATATAGATAAGATATACGCCAGATGCACCACTGGTTGTTCGAGGAGTCAGTTGCACATTTGAAGGGGGAGAAAAAATTGGTATCGTCGGTCGGACTGGCAGCGGGAAAACTACCCTGATAGGGGCTTTGTTTCGGTTGGTGGAACCGGCTGGGGGGAAGATAGTAGTTGATGACATTGATATATGTTCAATAGGACTCCGTGATTTACGGTCACGTTTTGGGATTATCCCTCAAGACCCTACTCTCTTCAATGGCACTGTTAGATTCAACTTGGATCCATTAGGCGAACATAATGATGAAGAGATCTGGGAGGTAAAGTTCTAGTTCCTTGAGTTATAACCCTTAGAATTTAGAAAAGTCTGCCCCCACTGCCTGTATCGTTCATTCTTTTCTTGTATTCTTGAGAAGGTTCTCGGCAAATGTCAACTAAAAGATTCAGTGCACGGCAAAGAGCAGGGACTAGATTCTCTAGGTATTATTCTTCGATCTTCTGGACTTCAAAATGCTTTCACTCTTGTAAGAAAGCTGTCAAATTAAGTCTTTCGCTAACTTTATCAAGTATTTCACCTCAGTCGTGGAGGACGGATCAAATTGGAGCACAGGACAGAGACAATTATTCTGTTTAGGCCGCGCTTTGCTGAGAAGAAGCAGGGTTCTCGTGCTTGATGAAGCGACTGCATCAATTGACAATGCAACTGACATGGTCCTTCAAAAAACGATACGATCAGAATTTTCGGACTGCACAGTTATCACTGTAGCCCACAGGATTCCAACCGTGATGGACTGCACAAAGGTCCTTGCAATTAGTGACGGTGAGTTTTCTTAGCATGAACCGTATGTGTTTCCCATTATACTTCATAAGAAATTACTGAACTAATAGAATGAGGGATGCATTGGCAATCAGTGAGTCCTAGAGCAAATGACACGACCAAACTCGTAGGCACTCGTACAAACCACTATGATGAGATGATGTGCTGATAAAAAGTATTCCAATCTGTTGCAGGAAAATTGGTAGAGTTTGATGAGCCAATGCAGCTAATTCAGAAAGAAGGTTCACTGTTTGGCCAACTTGTTAATGAATATTGGTCTCATTTCCAATCTGCAGAGTCGCATTGAACGAGATTATTTGACAACCTTGTGTCAAAGAGAGAATTGGTTTTGCTTCTTTGGGCAGTGAAGATACCTAATATGTACTTCTGTCTTAATAAGTTGTCATCATTTCTTCAAATTTTCCTTCAACGCAATTCGCAAATGATAACAATCTATAGGACGAAGCAAGTAAATTTTAGACATAAATCGCAATTGGGGGCAAAAGGGTTCTCTACATTATTGTTGTGGAGCTGCCACAGCAGAATGGAAGTGTGATTTATTTGTATACACAAATAAAAGGAAAAAGAAATGGAAAAAGTCATCAAACAGGAAGGGATATGTGCTCTTAGTGTCTTTTATATGTAACCTTTTTCATGCAATTTCTTCAGTAAATTATACTTTAATCTACATGGCTTTTAAATTTCGTAGTCCCTGAAAATTATCATCCAAATTGGAGATTGAGGAAGTTAATTAGCTAGAAAAATGTGATCTTAATGATATATGTTTTTCTATCCGCACGTGACACATTGACACATGTTTGATCAAAATAGAAATTTCATCATTAAAGGAGGATCCATTTCAATCTTTACATCAGATGTTACAGAGATCTATATGCAGCTCTGACTATAGAAGGAAAATCTTTTCCAAAGAATTACGCAACTCAAACACCACGACGAGTCTATGACATATTTCTTCCGTGATAAACTACAGTAAATCCTCAAATAATTGGCTTTCAAGATCCTTCGCAAAATCAAAGTCATCATCGTGCATATCACTTTCTATGAGTTCTGAATGCGGTTCAGACGAACTAGGCTGAGTATTCTCATTAGCTTGTGGCGATCCACTTCCCATAAGCAGCTCCATAAAACTCGTATCTTGCATTAAATTATCATCTGGCCCCTCTCCAGAAGCGGAAAGCAGCATCAACTGCTCTTTCTGTACATCTTCTCTCACCGAATGATGAATGACAGAAAGCTGTTCGGCTCTTGTTTCCTGAGAGTACAATTCCTTGTGGTTACCCCATTCCTCATTTAACTTGAGCAATTCGTCTCCAAAGGTAAGTCGGTCTTCTGCTATATGCCTGACGCTCTCGACATCCACCACCTCACTAGCCTCTTTTAAAACCAAAGACACGCATATTACGACAAATCAGTGAGCAACGATTAGGGCAGAGGAGGATCTAGACTCCAAAGGTTTTTGAATGACACAGATGCAAGGTAAGGCGTTTAGAAAGTCATACAGACAACTTAATAGAACCTTAAGGTAAGGTGTGATGAAAGGTCATCCAGACAACTATACAGAAGCCTATTTCATAAGATTGTAGATGGATAAGATTAGGAACCTCAATACTTATGCAAGTCTCATGGTTAAAAGTTTATGCAGACAACTTAACAGCACCCTGGTTTTATAGCATAATTTTTAGGTTCCAGAACAATATGAAAATAAATATCATAATTTCGTCCTTACAATGGAACCTTAGCGACCGGCTAAAGAAATTCACAGAATCACACACAAGCTACAGTCCTGTTTCGTTTCTTAGAATACGATTGCGGCATACTGTCGCAAAGTAGCTATCTCTTCCCCTTCCCGCCAGGAGCTTGGGAAGTTTTTGAAAATACAAAAAGAGGAAAGAGGCAGTAAAGGAACTTTACGTAACATGTTCAGTAATCTAATCCATGTAATGACTTCCTAAAAAAACATAGTAGAACATGGAGGAAACACAGAGGGAAGAAGTAAATACCTCTGAGAGCAAGACTCTTAGCCCCTGCATATTCTGATGAGATAGTCAAGAGCATTTTCAGGTCAAGTTCCATGCCCTGTTCATTAGTGCAAGCATCAGATATTCAGATGTATAAGAAAATCAGCACCACAAAATAACATTAAGCCAATTGTCAAAAATTTACGAGCTCAAACATTTCTGTGAAAAGAATAAGAACTCTCAGATTCCTTTCAGTTAAGTTGTCAAGAAGAAGTTGTCAAGAAGAATGCACACTGACATTTTCACCAGTTGCTAAGAAAAGAAGCCCTCTTCAGATGCTTCTAGGATAATGGGGACGAAAGGAAGAATACATTTTTCCTACTAACATTTAAAAGTTAAAATGTAAGAAGGGAACACAAGTTTCCAGTAAATTAAGAAAGCCCACCAACCAGACCAACACCTACATTAAAAACCTAGAAGTGACTCAAAAGATGAACGCGAGCTCAACAAACTATTCTGATAGCTTTAAAACCAGACACTTTCCAAAGTTTTGAGTAGGAGGGTAATTAAGCATTGCAGTATATATTAATAACTCCACTTTTCATTTCTTTCCCCACATACCCTTAGCTTTGCATCCCACCCCCACTCTCCCTTCCCACCTTCGTTTCTCTCTCCTCCCACCCCCACCCCCTTCTCCGCAGCCACCCCGACCCCAGCCCTCAATCCCTGCTGACCGCCATCTATTTACACATTCCTGAATCCCAGCAGCCCCAAACTTCCACGCCCACCACCGCCAAAGGAAACAAACACTGGGCCAGGTCAGGGACGTATTGAAAACATGTCCGACAACACATCATCCAGACCGTATAACGGACATGTTTACAAGTCTATGGCCCAGGGAATTATTTTGTGAGTGTGTTCAGTGGGCATGAGGATTGGGAGCGATGATATGGGAGGGACCCTGGTGGCAGTCAGCAGGTGGGTGTGGCTGTAGGGAAGGGAGTAGCATGGGAGGTGGCGGAGAGTGAGAGTAGAGAGATAAGGGGAAGAAGAAAGAAAAGAAGCATGGAAATAGGCTGATGTATTATGGGAATGTTGGGGTAATAAAGATTGCGGCAACGAATAGCGTTTCAGTCAACCTTACAAATATTATGATCGTGAAAGAATCACATTCAAAGAGAATATGACACTTAAATTAACCAAGACTTCAAATGCTCACTCAGAATTTATGCCGCATTATTTACAATGACATTGGCAAATACCAACAAACAAATCTTTCATGATAGGAAAAATATAATGTTGGAAGGCTATGAAGCATACCAAGTCCATGCGAAGATACTTTCCAATATCCTCATCTGCCAACAACCTAGAAAACCAAAATCATAAAGCAGAGATCAGTTACAACTTACAAAGCTCAACAAGCTAATTCTTCCATATTAACCAAAATACACCTATACAAGACATACCTTTCATGCATCTTTTGTATGCATGCATTCTGCACAAGCACCAGTTCCTTTATCCTCTCTTTCTCAGAATAGTCATTAAAATCAACAGAACCAAACAAGAATGCATTTTTTTCTAACATCCTTTTAACTACAACAGATAATACTTTAATTCCCATCTCTTTCGCCTCTACAACCAGATTTTTCAGTCTGCGCAATTCTCCTGTCAAGCATATTGTAAAGTTAAGTTACATCTCAGTGAAATGTTGGGGTGGGGGTGACAAGGTGTAACACAATCAACTAAAAATTTGATCACGAAATAAACCAAACATCAAGTCACCACTGGATATTATTTTTGGCAAGCTATCTACAAAAACAACAAGAACGCGATATGGATCCCGCACTAGGTGAGCTTTGGGGAGATTTAAGATGTACGCGGTCTTACCCCTAACTAATCTAAGTGACTAGTAGAGAGACTGGTTCCAACAGACCATCAAAAAAGTTTTGTATAAAAGAAATAAGCAATCTGAACCAGCTTTTATATTTCCGAGTTAAATTTGTATTTTCAGAATCACTATATTATTAATACTGTGCAGATAGAATTATAAAATAACTACAGGGGTGTGCTAAACTAAAAGCATGCATGAAAGTCAATCTATTCTAAAACTAATGTCCAGGTCACTCTAGACAAAAGCAGTGATGTATACAACTTTCTTAATCTTCATAAAACATAGGTTATTGACGTCAGGAGAAAAAAGTAAAAGTTAACTCAAGAAGAAACAGTCATCTTAACTTCTTCAACTGTGACTAGTGATTGCAAATATAATCAATAAGTCACAAAAAATGAAAGTGAAGTAATTGAATGTAAGTACCACTCAAACCCAAATCTTACCAAGAGACAGATATATCTTAAAAGGAGGCTTGAATGGTTGAGTCTCGTAGAGACAATATAGGCAATAAAGAGCACCCAGTCTGTGTGAAAGAGAATTAGTAGCGATCATGTAACCTGCATTGATCAAAAACAGAGAGAGAGAGAGAAATCTTATTAGAACTCACTTAACAAAACGAGAACACTGTCACACTGGACACAGACTCCATCAGACAACAAAACTAGTCTTCTAGGAGGAACAGAACGTCAGTGACATGGTTTAAACCTATTTAGCAAAACTATTGATTCATATTTTACATGAAAGATAGCAGATGGCCTTCATCGCATTGCTAATTAATGCAAAGTTTATCAAATCAATAGTGTGGTATGAAAAGTCGAAACATGAAACGACATACAAGGTAGACATAAGGCCTCATGAACCAAGGAGACAAAGACAAATTCAATCCAAGGCCTGAATCCTAAACTTTGCTCAATCTACAGGTTAACGTATCCAACACCAGCAGTTTATTTCCTTTTTGTAAAAACCATCTATGACCCTAAGATTTCTGCTCTTTTTTGTAGTTTACCCACAGGTACAATGTAACAACTGCCTCTACGTTGTACTGATAAGCAAGTAGAATGCTTTACCATTAGTAGGCAAGTGTAATGCTTCTCATCAACACCTAGCGCACTGAAGCTCCTGGAAATCCCCAATTAGGATCCACAGCCATAAACTTAAACAAAATATCACCTTTATATTTTCCTCCTAAAAAGCCAGATACTTCTGTCCTAGAATGACCCAATTCAGACCAACCACAACAGTTGTGCAAGTCACACATGTGGAATCATCTCACTGTTTTATCATCCTTCTTTCTCCAATAAATATAGAGCCCACATCAAAATATCGATGGCCTAAAAAGTATCTATAGATCCCCAACTAACCATCAGATATTCAGATTGTCCTCCTTCGGTGTGCATTAAAATCATTAACCAAATCTATCTTAAAGGTTTGGACAGTTAACTCCTCAGAGGTTATACAGACGTGTCATCATGACCAACAGACTCAAAGCTTTAGTGATTTGGATCAATTTCACGTTGAGGACTTTGCCGCACTGTAATTCAATAAATCAGCAAAGCCAACTGAAAAGACAGCCTAATATCAGCAAATCTCTTGCTATTATTTATCCAGAACACACCATACCGAAGCCTGACGATCAGAGCTACAAAGCCTAAAGTGAATAAATCATCCCAAAATATAAAGAACTGAGCAAGAGAGCAAGAGTTCACATGACTTTATTATGATGACATATGTTCAGCCTTCTTGTATTTATTAATCCAGCACATCAATTCCATAATTTACCTATAATTTTATGGGATCACAAAAATCAGGTGTGGCGAAGACAACATTTAAAGAAGATTAAACTTGGTCTGCAAATAAACCCTCCTTGTTTTGTTAATTAGGGTAATTATTATATACTGAAATCAAAGCAAGGAGGAGCACAGGTCACTATGGACATAAAGGGGCTCAAAAGCATACTTCTTATGGCTAATAATTTCCCTGGAGCACAGAAACTCACATCTACCAGAAACTGTAATAGGAGAACAGGGGCTTCATGGTGTTTCTCTGTCGCTAGAATATTCACAAAATGATAACAGATATATCCAATCCTACCTATACTTCCTGAGTAACCAAGTTTCAGGCCAGTAAACAGGTAACTTTTTTAATGTATCACCACATATTCTTAGTACATTTCATAAGATAATTGATAAGTTCATTTCAGATTCTAGGAACAATGGAGAAAGCTAAAAGGTCAAACCCCAAAAAAGCATAAAAAATAAAAAGTTGCAGGATACAAGTCTTGTTATGTGTATCCACTCCCAAACAAACCTTAGTGAACAAAAGGGTCATACATGATACTGTCTCGAATAGAAAAACCAGAAACAAGCCACATGATACCTGGATAGTATTAGACTTTGTTGATCCACCAGAAGAAATATCCAGCATTTCTTTTTAATGTTCAGGCTTTTGGTTCAATCTAACAAGATAAGATTGTATATAACCTCATTAGCTAGATACCCTAAATGATTCCACTAAGGAAGGTAATACTAAAGTGGAAGAACTCTGGAATGTGATACATTGACAGTAATCATCATTTTGTACCTTGATGAATACAATAGAAAAATACTAGAAGGGATAGCATATGTACAGATTAGCAGTATCAAGCATCAAAGAAAAGACTTACTCATACAATGGCTGTACAAAGTTTGCATGAATAAGGCCAAATTTGTAGAAGGTCGACCCTCAAATATGTAGGAAAACTTTCGACCAAGCCAAACTTTTTTCATGTCTTCCAATGTTTTCAGCTCCCCCTGCACGCAAATTACGTGTTTATTAATTGAGACAGCAGCGCAATGCTTTAAGCAAGCATGTAAAGGAAAAAGAGCAAGATGGTACGATCCTAGGCCAAACGCATGCAAAATCTGAAAAAACTAAAGATGCAGCCATATGGAATCATTCAACAGGGAAACTAGGAACATAACAAACGTGAAAAGGGAGGGAGTTGACATACTCATAAAAGATCTCAGACCAATAAGAAAAGAAGACAATTTCAACTCCATGAAGTAGTACCCAAACAATTTCAAATATAAAACAAATGGTGCAATGAGTAGAAAAAAAATGTACTATGGGAATTAAGCAACTATTCTCAGCACATACCTCAGCAAACTCTTTTAAGAGATCATCAATGTCCAGCTTAAAAGGGGACAAATCCATTGCAGAGGAAGCGAAAAAATCAAGTGTTGTTTGCTTTCTTCTTAATCACCAACATGCAATGCCGACCTCTGAAAGATAAATTCCAAGTCAGTACGGTAATCAATACGCAACACTACACTCATATAGCTACCACAAGCAAAAAATCAGTGAAACCAAACCATCATATTACAATCCTTGACCAGTTTGAAATTTCAA
This sequence comes from Corrigiola litoralis, assembly GCA_901111285.1. Lineage (NCBI taxonomy): Eukaryota > Viridiplantae > Streptophyta > Magnoliopsida > Caryophyllales > Caryophyllaceae > Corrigiola > Corrigiola litoralis. The sequence continues at coordinate 3,336 of CAAKMY010100188.1, read as the reverse complement.
GTTCTTTGAATGTCAAACAAAACAGCCAGCCACAACTATCAATTATATATACACCAAATCCACTACCAAGCCAGCATAAAAACGTGTTCATCAACTTGTTCGAAAAAATGAATTCACCAATGTCATAAGAAGGCAAGAAATTCCAATCTTTATCTTTATATAAACGTCTTCAATCAAGAAATGCATATAATTATTACACTAGACAAAAACCAATACCAATCAAGAAACTCAAAATAACAAGCCTACTTCCTAGCACACAGGATTTATCAGCTACAATAACCTTAACTTTATCAAAATCATATACTACAGGTTGCACAATGTACTCTTCAGGAGCTACAGGCTTCTTAGTAGCAAACAAACTCCAAACGGCAAACACACGGCACTATGAACGCCCCTAAATCAATAATCTACTCTCATCTCATAATAATCTCAAATACCCACCTCCCAAAATTCACTAAAGATTCTATCTTTATAATCAATATTCACCAATCAATCCTACAAACTAACAAAAACCCCACAAATTCTTTGATCATGTGCACCCCAACACTTCCTCACAATTCCACCATACCAATAACAATAAAATTGAATCTTTAGGAGCAAAAAGCACTCAAAACGGCACAATCAACACCCCTAAATCAATGTTCTACTCTCATCTCATTATAATCTCAAGTACCCACCTCCTAAAATTCACTAAAGATTCAATCTTTACAATCAAAATTCACCAATTAATCCACATACTAACAAAAACCCATAAATTATTTGATCATGTACACCCCCAATGCACCCCCAACACTTACTCACAATACCATCATAACAATAACAATAAAGACTGGATTTTTATGTGCAAAAAACAGAGTTCCTTTTTTTTTTTGGTTTGATTACATTTTATTAGACAGATGAAAACCACCTCAAGCAGCCAACTTTAACAATTCAATCATTATAGTTAAAAGTTTGGCAGAAGAGAGCGACTCACCTGATGAGAGCTGGGGCGCCGAGCGGTAGTGAGGGAAGTGAAGATCCTAATCCGGTCGTAACCAGCATAATCCACCGGAAACTTAATTTGGCACATTAACCGGCAAAGACGATCCTCTGGTCTTATGTATGTCCAAGCCCAAGAAGAACCATGAACTCATATACTAATTAGGGGAGTAAAGGTGACGAGGAGTTCGGCCTAAATCATAAAAAGTCTAGTAAGGTTACATTCAATTGGCAATAGAATCGTGGCTAGTGGGAGTGCGGTTTAGTGGTTGAAGTGTTATTCCGCTAACATGAAGGTCATAGGCTTGACTCCTGACATTGGAGTAAGAACTGCTTCAAAAATGTTGATGAGGCATATGAGAAGTCAGTGATGTGTCTTGAGTTTCATTCGGAGATCATGATATTGTCATCGTCCACTTAAAATATGAAATTTGTATAGGATATCCTCAATATTAAAAATAATACACACTTTGTGTTCGCATTAAAGTATGCTAATACTCCTAGTATTTTGATTAAATCATGTGATTACATGTTTTGGTCTGGTGTAGTAGAAAGCTTCATCTCCATTAGTAAATTTTCACTGAGCCAAGAGAGACTTGGACATCATATAATTGCTATCCCCATAAACCCATTACAGGCTACATACACAACACACCTCTTAAATCGATGACTGGTCTCTGCAGAGACATCTGAGAATGACTGAAATACAATATTGAAAGTGAACACAAACAATTCTTGCTCATAGAGAAACTAGAAGCACGCTCTCAGGCTGTCAGCTAAGTACTTGGTCCTGAATCAGTTCAAGTTAAATCCATCAAATCCTACACGCAAAACTTTCTTAATTACATAGTCGATGGAAAGTTCATTAGGAAGAAAGCAAGTTGACCGTCTGCACACACACTACTACCAAATCCACTGATCGAACAACTGGAATAAAACCAAGAGAGTATAAAGAAATATCGATTTTCTCGAGATATAGAAAAACATCTCCGATTTACATTGAAGTCCAATACACCAGAATGTCTCATCTTTCCTTTTTAGAATTCCATGACCATAACAAGAAAATATAGACTAGGCTGATCAGTGAATAACAGGCTTCAAAGGATGGCCCCTCAGCTGCGACAACTCAATATGAGCATCCAAGTCTTCATCTAGCTCGCCAATTATGCTTCTGCAAGGTGGACAACGTCAGAATAAAACCAATCAAAGGACTGGACTACAGGTCCACTCCCCGAACACTACATTTTACAAAAGGAAGAGTAATCCAATGATTTAGAAAAGAGAGCATACATGTTATCGCCCCTTATGATGTACAACCCTAATACAATTTGTTGGACGCCTTCCTGCAATTTAGCAAAAAATTTCATGTTAAATGTGATAGTGAGGGTAATGCATCCTGGAGCAACCAAAACTCATAACAGCCTAACAGGCAAACCCTTTCAAAGGCAAACAGCAATTTCATCACTAAAAAGATGGCTGTTGAAAGGGGAGGTGGGAACCTCACATACGATTGTCTTCATCACAATCTACTACTGTCCAAGCCTATCCTATCTCATAGTGATTAACCTAAAAAACATGATCAAACTATAGACCATGGACCATGGGTGATGACTGATGCCATAATCAGAAGACAAACTTTTCAGGTAGATGTAGATGTCGCGACTTCTTATACACAAGGGCCTAGATATAACAGAAAGAAAAGGAGAGAAAGGAGAGAAGTGAACCTTTGTAGAGAAAACCCTCTCATGTGATTCGTCGAGAATTATGTTTGTTGCCTGGTCAAAACCCTTCAGGAAACCCTGAATGGTGGTAGATCACATTAATCTAAAGTAAAAAAGCATAATTTAGAATGAAACAAACTATAAAACCCATCTTAAAAAGCAGTAGATTCGGCTAACAAATGCAGGCTTCTGGAGATTTACCACTATGTTGCGCCCATCATTAGTAATAACTGAAATCATTTCTGCAGAAAACATAACAGAAAAGGACAAACAGCCAACTGTTAACATTGAAAATTCATAAGCAATAACAGCTAATTACAGAAAATAATATTAGAAAACAAAAGGCTAAGAAGACCTAGTTTTGCTGCCACACTAATTTATTACACAAGCCAACTATACTTATGTAAAAAAACAGCATAAGAGTCGAACACATACGATCTACAAGAGGCTCGAGTCCCGGCCCGGTAGACATGGTGCAAGCTTCTGAGATCACTACTCAACTCAAAGTATGTAGGAGCGCACTGCAGCAAATAAAGACAGGATCAGCAACTACCTCACCTCAGGGAAACCGCGGCTTCAGATAGTATTCTTTTAGGACATCCTAGATAATGGGGCACACCAATATGTATGTATATAT
>CAAKMY010100176.1:23801-41263 GCA_901111285.1 Corrigiola litoralis | reverse complement strand
GACATGAATAATCCCAACTATGGGCGAACAAACAAGAATAATCCCACCTAATGAAATAAACAGTAATAATCCTAAGTATTGACATTGTTTACTGTAATGGTCCCTAGGTTGCCGGAGGCGGAATCTCCGACCAAAAATGCTAACGTGGCTTTTGTTTTTCCTTTCTTTATTTAAAGATTCTATGAGTTTTTAAATGTGCCTATAATTTTCACTTTTAATACCCATAATTTCATTTGCTTTGCCAATAATACCCTCAAAATTCTTTTCTTTCCCATTCTCTCTCTCCAATCTGTTCTTTAGTAACAATGTAACATAACGTGATAACCCATTACTACCCAGTTCCCAACCCCACGAAAGGTATAAATTAGAAAGTGACAAGTAAAATCCCTCACCCACCCTTGCAATCTACTTTCCCATCTCACCACCATCTGCCGCTCCCAATGACGAGGATGATATCGTGGAGAGCTGAAGCTCGCTTCGGTTTCATCAGCCTTACCGGAGCTGCGAATGCAAGGGCGGCTTCACGCAACACACCACCAACGAACATAGGACAGAAAGAGGGCAAAGAGATTTCGGGTGGGTTTATTCGTGGTCGGTGGGGCTGTGCGCTTTAGGATACGATTATTCGGGGTCGGGTGGGTGTATTCGGAGATCTTAATGGGTGCTTTGGAGAGTGAGTGAGGGGTATTCGAGGTTGTGAGTGGGTGGGTGTTTGTTGAAACATGTGGAAGGTGGTGTGGATGAGGTTGGCAGATGAGATGGGTGGGTTTGGCGGTGGTGCTTGGATGATGTTGGAGTGTAACAAATAGCGAAAAGAAAGAAAATAATGTTACTCATATTTTTTGGTCTGAAAATAAAAAAAGAAAATGCCACTTGGATTTTTGTGGCCGGAGATTCCAACGCCGGGGACCTTGGGACCATTAGCGTAAATATAGTCAATACTTAGGATTATTATTGTTTATATCAGTAGGTGGGATTATTCTTGTTTTTTCACCCATAGTTTGGATTATTCATGTCAATTTTTCCTTTAAATTTTTGACTGGGGGCAGGGTGCAGATTTTTTGTTGGAATTTTTTTTATAAACGACCTCAGTCATGAAGGAATTTGCTTGGCTTTTTTTGTTGGTTAATAGTTTTGTATATAATGTACATTCTACTACTTTTTATGGAATACAAAAATTGTGGAATTTTTATACTGGTTTATTTTTGTATATAGGCAGTTCAAACATTGATTGATGAGGAATTCCAAGGCATAATTCATTTACGCACTTCAACGTTGCACAAAAAGGTTGCAGCCGCTCGTCATGATTTTATTAGACTTTCAGGCTCAGAAAACAAGATGGAAGCACTGTTACAGGTATGCTTCTTCATGTCTTATAATTCCATGTCAAGGACATTGATTCTGGTTTCTGCATTTTGCTCTTGAAAGGCTAATGTACTGCTTCATGCATTAGCTTGTTTAGTTTATTATTTATGAAGATATACTCCTCTGGCCCTTGCATGATGACTTTCATCGTTGACTTTATGTAGAAAAGAGACTCTTAGAAAAAAGATTATGCTATCTGATGAACTGTTTGCTGTCGAAATATACTGCACAATTCTCATTACATTTTTCATTTTCTTATATATTTCAAAGCTCAAACAAAGGATACTGTTCTTGATATTTTAGTTGGTCTTCTACCTTTTGGATTTATTAGGAATGAAAAGGATTACTGAGAAAACCAAAGTACAATTATGAGTACATTGTAAAAAGAAGAAGAGTCTGCATAAACTTAAGAAACTTAATAGCTATTTAAACAGCACAATACGGTACTCTTTGTTTGAAGAAATATAGGCCGCATTTCTGTCCAGGTATTGCTCATATCTTTTGACAAACAGAGGTCCAACACCTAGATATAGATACATACCTGTATGCTATTACCCTTGGTTTGAGTAACAGCCAACTACTTGGTTTTTATTTTTTCACTTATTTATCATTTATGTATTTTTTCGTTTTCGTAATTGGCCCATAATTCATCAATGTCCTCTTAAGATTCTTTGGCAAGGAACCTAATCTAAATATCTTTTGGTGTCAAACAGCTCTCTCTGAAGCCACCTTGGATAAGTATTCTGATGAGTTGAGCCCTAACTTTTCTCTCAATGCAGGTTCTTGAACCTAGCTTGGCAAAAGGAAACAAGGTAATGGTATTCTGTAATACCTTAGATTCAAGTCGTGCAGTTGATCACTTTCTCGGTGAAAATCAAATCTACACAGTTAATTACCACGGAGAAGTTCCAGCAGAGCAAAGGTGAGATGATACAGAGGTTTCTTTTGACTTTGGATTATGTTATTGGTTGATAGAAATGCATTATTGCTGATGATTATCTGATGCAAGACGTGTTTTTTAAAAATCCTACCCTTTATAATACAAAAATAACCTCAGTCTCAGTTACTAGACCTCAATTGACTTTTGTGGTCAAAGCATACCTGTGTTGACTATCAATTTAAACAGTTTTATACAGTAAGGGGGCGTTTGGTTTAAGTCATCGAATGGAAAGGGAATGAAATGTGTTGAGGAGTGGAATGGAATCAGAATTTGTTACTTTTGAAGTTTGTTTGGTTTAACCCAACTATGGAATCATGGGAAAGAAGAGAGTTACATTAAGGACAAACTAGTCATTTTTACCTTTACAAACCCACCCCCACCCTCCCTTGCCAGCGTCACTTTATCTCATCCGGCCGCCACCATTGACCAGTGGTTTGCCGGTGGCCGGAGGTGCTTGCCGGCAAAAAATAAAAAAGCCCACCCAACGGGAAATCACGTTCCGATTTTGGTTCCGGCATCCTTTTTCCTAAATTCCGCCACGTTTGGAGGAGATCTGACTTTTTATTCGCAATTTTTTTTTTTACTTATTAGAGCGGCTTTTGGTGGCGTGTGTGGGTGGTTTAGGTGGGCCTGCGACACCGTAGTTTAGAGAGAGGGCGAGGCGGCACTGGGCAGGCGGTAGGGGAGAAGAGGAGGGAAGGGAAGGGCGGCGGATATGCCCGCCTGCGACGTTCTTGGTGCGAGCAAGGTTCCTTGGGGCCGGCAACGTGGTGTGTGCAGGCGGCTGCGACGAGACGGTGGGTGGGCGGTCATCCGGTCAGGGGTGTGGGGAGAGAAAGAAAGAAGAGAAGGGGAATGTAGTTTGTTACCCGTGGGGGGAGTAGGGTTTCATTTGGGGGGAGTCAAATAAAGTGAATTAAGGGAGTGAAAAATAAAAATAACTGAAACAAAGAATAAGGGAATGGGAGAATGACTCCGTTTCTTGGAGCCCAAAAACATCAAACCAAACATGCTCTAAGAGTGTTTTAGTTAGATTCATGGTAGATCCATTGCTTTAAAAGGCAAGTAGTTACTAGTTACAGAATTGTACTTGCCAATCTCTTTAGTTGATATGTAGTGATCCCGTTGCTTTTCTTGTTGGTTAGCTAGGATCCTTTTCAAATAAATTTTATATTTGAGGCCTCAATTTCAAGTTACCAGCATAGTACGAAATGAAGTTGTACCTGTTAGGTCAGAGATCACGGTATTGAATTACTTCATTGGTTTACTGAGCAATTTTTAATTAACTGATTGTAATTCGGAGCTAAAGGCTGCACTGAGTTAGACACTATGAAAATCAATGTGCCAACAATCCAGCATACTCCCTCCGTTCCGCTTTTAATTTCTACATTTGACGTTTGTGGTCAAACTATTTTAACTTTGACTTCGGTACAATGTGTTATACTTTGTATAAAATCATGTTTATCTAGCAGTTTCATATGACTATATTGCTTTTAGTGTTTCTATTATTTATTGATATCAATGGTCAAAGTGGACATCATTTGACCAGCAAGGTGAAATGTAGACTATAAAACTCAAACGGAGGGAGTAAGAAATGTTCTTGCTCCCCTTAATTCTTGCACACTGTTTGTGCTGTTCTGCTTGCCCCTTTTGTAGGGTGGTGGGAGCCGGTAGCAAGAGGGTCAAAGTAGAAACAGAACATAGCCTTGATGCATGTCTTCTCAGGTTGTGTTCTACTGGGAATCTGGATTGTTGGTTTTTGTAGTGCACCAAATTGAGAGGGAAAAAACCTGCATTTTTTTGAATAGGTTGCAAAGAGAAAACATTGTTGAAAATATGAAAAAGGTAGGAAATTTCTCTGGATATTAACATTTATCAAATTACTTACTAGCATTTTTTAGTTTCGACATGTGAGGAGAAGATCGTGTGTTGCACCTTTTAGGGATTAAGCGATGGAGTGATGAGGAGCAGTGAGGGGTAGAGGGAGACCTAAGACGACTTGAGTAAGAGTTATTGAGAGTGATATAAGGCTTCTTGTAGGGCTAAATGGAGAGGAAATGTTTGTTAATGAGAGAGTCTAGTCTCTTTCATTTGGGATTAAGGTTCAGTTCTTGTTGTATCAAAAACAAGGGAGGATAAACCTCCGAAAAAGGTTAAATACCATAGGGTGCAATTCTTGTGAAGTTGTGTTATTGGAGTAACCTTGAAAGCACCCAAAGCTTTATTGCCATAAAGAAGCCAAGTACACTACTGCCCCCTTCCCCCCAAATATACTTTATTGAATGATAAATCAACAAAAATAAACGAGTATAACGTTCAATCCAAATGCACAAATGCTTAGCCAGCATTGCACATTTCAAAAGCAACTTGCCCCCTTCACTTCCTCCCAAACCCACTAAATCAACAAGATTAAGAGGCTACTTTTATCTACAAGCTAGAATGTTATATATTACTAGTATCTTCAGGTCCTTAGTTCTATTACAAGATTATTACTTGTATTATCGTTCTTTTTGTGGCTTATTAATAATTATTAATTAGTGACTGACTGACTGGGTTATTATTTTATTTGTATTTTGTCTTTGAACTTCCGTCTGGTTCATTACTTTCCATGATTGTAACTACTGTCACTACTTGACCTGTCCAATTTCTCTTCGCTGCTTTTTGTACCACTACTATCTTGTCCTACTATTATTATACTTGAAACTGTTTTCTCTGTGGATATTTCTTAATAAGGCCTCTTAACCTATCAGATTAAGGATATGTATATCTTGAGTTCTTGACTATCTAGTTCCTTGCAGCAGCTGAATTTGCTGTACTCACTCCGCCCCTCTAATCCCCCCCCCCCTCTATTTACTTTTGCACACTTGCCGAGATGGTATTTTAACTATCAATAACTCAAAATATATAATTAATAAAATTAAAAAATATAATCATATAAGAGTATTTTTGAACATAAATCTAAATTTCAATCTCTGTTTTCTTTTCACAATTTTATATTTTGAGTTATTAACGGTGAAAGTATGACCTTGAATAGTGTCAAAAAGCAAATGAGGGGAATGAGAGGGACGCTGGGAGTATATTTATTTTTGGTTAGTTTGCATGCCTCTACACTCTCTATGCCCCCCTATTTACTACAGAAATACATATTGCTAAAATGCGAAGTCTTTGTGATAATTTATGCCAAAGATGTCTACTATACTCTGTCTGTCATGTATTGAACCCTCTGTAGACATTTGTTCAGTATATTGAAGTCTTTCCTAAGTTGAATCAATTTACTGTTAACCATTTACGGAAAAGTGCTCCTAGATAGATTAAATTGTTATAAGTTGCAGTATTTGGTATGTTCTACATTTAAGGACCGGATGATTTTCTTGCCAAGTAAAACAACCCAGAACGCAAACCAAACGTTCTTCCAGCCCCACCTTTTTCTGGGCCAGGGTTTGTTATGATTTTTGTTTATTCACGTTAGTCACTTCTTTTCTATTTAAGAAGAAGACTGCTGTTAATTAAATATTATGATCTTTCTCGTGTAACTTTTATTAAGAAGTTCGTGAATGTGTTTTAATTTCCTGCATGGAGACAAAGTCAGCTGATTTCTCCATCATGTCATGTAACATTTTGAATGACTATCATCAGACTAGTACTTTTATCAATTAGTTCCTCTTTGCTAGTGCTGGATAATTATGCAGTCTTCATTCTTTGCATGGTTCACACAGAATGCTTGTAGTATTCTGAAATGGTTGTTATTTCCGATTTCTTTTGAAATTACTTTTCCGTCTGAATAAATTTAAAACCATCATAGTGAACTTGAATCTCAATTGGGCTTTCCATTCATCTTTGTGATGCTAAATCCAGGGTCGAAAATCTCAAAAAATTCAAGGATGAAAAGGGGGATTGTCCCACTTTGGTCTGCACTGACCTGGCTGCTAGGGGTCTTGACTTGGATGTGGACCATGTTATCATGTTCGACTTTCCCAAGAATTCTGTAAGTTTGAACACCTAGTATTTGATTGCACATTTTGATAATCTGGGTACATGTTCGACCTCCCCAACCCTCGTCTAATATTATCAACCCTGCAGGTTGATTACCTCCACCGAACTGGAAGAACTGCACGTATGGGTGCAAAAGGTATGTAACTAGATCATCGATTCAAAGATTGATATTAATGCAAGTGTCTTATTTGGTGACTGCTGGTGTTACGCTATGGCTTATAAGTTATACCTGAAAAGTTTTGGTTTCTTTTAATTTACATGTTTACTTATTTGGTTAAGCTATGGCTTATAATGGCCTGTGCGGCTGTGCCTTAATCGACTTTGTCAAATTCATGGGTGCTGTAAGATCGTGGTATATACGTGAAAATTGTTGGTCGTTTATCTACTTGTTTACTTATCTTCCAGCCGTTGTTTTGTTATGAACTTGTGTGTCTTTCTCTGGATGTACTGTGTTTAAAGCTTGAAAAAGCTTTTAGCTGTTTCCCTGTTACTAGCATGGGATGGGGCATTGGGGCCACAGATTTGCTTCACATTTGTTGGTTGATTTTCTATGGAGTTGTTTTATTCCTGTCGTACCTGGCCGTATACGCAAATAAAATATACAAACATCTTGCTCTTTGTCAGTGAGTGAGATGATAATGCTTGATGTGGTTTTCTGATGTCCTAACATTTTGATAATAGGGAAAGTGACCAGTTTGGTAGCCAAGAAGGACGTGCCGTTGGCTACTCGTATTGAAGAGGCTATGAAGAAAAATGAGAGCCTGGAATCTCTTAGTGTAGACAGCATAAGGAGGGATATTGCGAGGACACGGATTAGCCAACAAAAAGGAAGCAATATTAGTCAACAGAAGGGAAGCAATATTAGTCAACAAAAAGGAAGCCATTTCAAAGTGGTTAAGACGTCTAATGTGAAAACTAGTAGCAGGGCTACTTCATCAAAATCCACAGCTGGGCCTGGCAGAGCTGTTTCTTCTCAGGTATCTGCAAAGAAAAGTGTCAGAGGTAAATTTGGGAAAGCAACTAGTCAGTCCAAAGGAACATTCGTAAAACCAGTCACTCAGTCTAAGACAAAGAAGGCTATCAAGAGCTCGAAAATATCAAGTACAAGTCCCTCGAAGAGATCTTCTAAGATCAGTGTTGTTGGATTCCGAGGACGAAGTTCTTCCTGAAGTGCCAAGTTCTGTTAGTATTGATCAAGCTTAAGCAAGTGGCTCTCTTTTCGTAATTTGTAGATTGAAACAATACATGTCAGATGCTATAATATAGGTTTAAGAGCATATAACAATCTTGTAGCAACCTAGTGGTTAGTATAATGCTATGATTCAAATGTGTTTGATGCATCACAACTGTTATCTGAAATGGTAGTGCAAATGTAAATGTTATTCATACCAAATACTACAACGGACTGGGAAATATAATAGAATTCTCTAGGCAAAATATAAAAATAGCTTCAGTGAATAGAATATTGACGGATGTGCCAAAGTGGTAAAGTATGATCACTTGCAGGAGCGGATCCTCATAGCAGCAAGGGGTAGTATAGACGAACCTCAAATTTATAAAACTTTGTAAAAAATGATAGAAAAGTGAAGGAAAAGCTAGAAAAGTAAGAAAAAGGTAGAAAATGGTAGAAAATGGTAGAAACTATAGGCTATCTTCAATATAGGCTATCCTCCCATTTTATATATTTGGATCAGTCTCTAGTCACTTGTGGCCTTTGATAACAAATACAAGTTATTTCCAAGAAAGAGCAAGTCGAAGAGGTTTGGATGGGCGGGTGACATCGCTTCCCTGTAAATGTTTTCAGTTGCCAAATTAGCGCAAGAACTTGTTGTTCTCCCTCAAGCCTCTTCTAGAGTAGATATTATTCCTTCATTCGAAAACTATAGAACTGGAGCAAAGCCATAAGCTCCATAGCAATCGACCAACTAATTCTAGGCAGCATCACGATTCTTCATTTTGTGCAGGCCCCTCTCAATTCCTTTGAGTTTCGGTCTTATTGTACAATAGGATGCTCCTATTTGTGTGTGTCTATTTCTCATTGTTATTTTTCGTTGTTCTATAATTTTTATTTTATTTTATAAAGCTTAGATATCCATATTTTATTTTATTTCTCATTGTTATTTTTCGGTCTTCATCAAGATTGTTGATAAGATACACAATCTACTTAAAATGTATCTATCTATCAATCTATATAAAAAAGATTTTGTTTAAGTAAATAACTTGGTTATTTACGATTAATTTCAACCATTGTCATTATGAAGATAAAATCTCTAACAAGTATATCTATTCTATAATACCTATGAAGTAAAGATAGAAACTTCTACATCCCATAAGCAACAAATATTCCTCATTTTTACATAGTGAAATATATGAACTATCACTTGTTATAAAGATATTATGTTTTTTTTCTAATTTAGTATTATTTAATTTCCTTGATCAACCATTATGATACCCTCGTAAATATTGTGAATATTGATAATACACATTAAATTCAAATATTATTCTTGAGAAAAAACACTATTTAGATTAATCTTTTCATTCTAATTATTTAAAATTTTAGTTTAATAGTATTGTAAGAAAAAATATCACTACATTTTCGGAGGCAGAAAAAGGCTAGCTCTAAACAATCATTAGTTTTCTTAACTTCATCATTCAATATTATGTTTACTTATGAAGATTCTTAACTCTCTTCAACATACAATGTAATTACGCGATGTCATAATCTACACCCATTATATTAAAGTGTCGTCGCTGTGTTTAAGTATTAAAACAAAAAAACGAATTACAAAGGTCATGGAAGTTGATAATAGTTGACAAATATCCATGATAAATACGTTGCCCGTGAACATACAATAAGGAGATGAAGAACAAATAGGACGAGAAGAACAATAATGGACGTTTATAGATAATACATAAAATAGTATTCGCAAATGTGTGATTTACAGGTAATGTATTATGTTAATCCACTTACTAATTTTTCTTTTTTGATGAATTATCTATTGCACTACACTTGGATAACTGTTTTGTTTATTGTTTTTGGATATGTGCATATTCACTCAACCATCTCTACAACACAAGACCTTTTAGAAATAAGATGGTAGTAAAGAACTATTACCTGTTTCAAAAAAAAAAAAGAACTATTACCTAGTCTTCGTTGTAATTGTTAATCAGATTTATTTATTTCAAAAACACTTTACATAGGCTAGTTTTTAATTGTTAAATAATTAATCTATTTGTGTCTTCCATTTTTTGGTTTGTTTTCTTTTAGAAAGCTTAAGTTTCTTACTTTACTTCAGAGTGAATCGATCTATCAACCAACGCCCCACCCCTCTTCTGAACTATGTTACAAGTTTTTATTGCTATGTTTTAGAAACCTAATTATTCGGTAAGTTTGAGAGTAAATACTATGATATGAACACTTACAAAATTTTCAAGTAATTTCAACTAATTTTGTCTACCATATAACAAAAAGTATATACCTCCTTAAAATCAAACAATTACATAAAATATTACTATAAGGTACATACAAACTGCTAAAGGTGCGTTTAAAAGTCAGGGCGGATCCAAGAATTTCAAATAGGGGTAGTCTTTTTACATTTTTTTGCTAATTTTCTACTCTTTTCTACCTTTTTCTACTCAATTCTAGCATTTTTCTAACTTTTCAACCAATTTTTTTGCTATCTCTTGCCACTCATTGAGTCCACCCCTGGTGAAAGTCAATTACCAAATAAACTTGAAGACCCAGCTGACTTGGTTGCTTTTCTTCTCTTTGCAGCTTTATTGGCCGAGGTTAACGAAATCAGTGAAGAATGGTGCAAAGAAGATGTGCAGTAGGTTATATTGGAGGATATTTAGATAAGAATACCATATTTTAAATTAATTTAGATCACATGCATAAGTACCTTATAAATTCAATTTTATCACATGTATATAGCGTATTCATACCGTGTTTCTTATTCAAAACATAGATATTGTTGATAGATATAAAAGTGGCATTTTACAAGAGTTTAGGAATTACACGGTGGACCTAAAATATTATTGCTAGACCCATATAACGCATGGGCTTCAAGAACTAGTTTGTGTACAATCTACGGGTACCGAGTGGGCAAGTGGTAAGCCGAACTACGATAGGAATAGGAGTTCGTAACCGTGTCCACCCCGACTTTCCTAAACCAAACAAAATAGGAAAACAAGTAAGCGCGTCTATATACGTATATATACCAAACACAAAAAACTCAACTCCTTCTCTTAATCCTGCTTTGCTTTGTCTCCCAATTCTCTCTTTATTTTCCAATCAACAATGGACGCTCTCAACTCAGTTGTGGACCCCCTCAGAGAATTCTGCCGCGACAGCATACGCCTCGTCAAGCGGTGCAACAAACCCGAGCAGAAAGAGTTTAGCAAGGTGGCGTTTCGTACAGCGCTTGGATTTTTGGTGATGGGATTTGTTGGGTTTTTCGTCAAGTTGATCTTCATCCCCATCAACAACATCATCGTTGGTGCTATTTAAGGCTAGGTGTACGCAAAGTCAGTCTTCAAGAGGAAACTTGCAATGGAATATACTTTCTTCTCTATCGGAATCCTAAGTAGATAAGATAGGACTGATTAGAACTGATTTTGGTTAATTTCTAGCATCGCTTCTTTTGTAATGAATTGAGTATTGGATCAATCTAAATATCCTCCAATAGGTTAGTCATTGTATTTGCATAATATTTTTTGTTGTATTGGATTTTCAGCGTCGCAGTTGTTTCCACACATGGTATTTGCCAACGTAACTGACTAACTGATCTTCATATCAAATACTACAAGGGACTGAAAAACAAAGTAAAATAAATTCTGATCAGTGAGCCCAACTATGATCAATCGCGACCTTTATAACAATATGTTTACTTGCAAGGAAGAGCAAGTCGCTTGGCTGGTCTGACGACATTCCCAGTAGAATCGTAAATTATGACCCCGGAAAAATCTGGTAGTTCGCATTTCCCTCCCATGAGTATGTTCTTCTGCCAAAATGGTCCTGAAACTTGCTGTTTCTCCTCTGCATCATCTTGACTAAAGACCATGCCTTCATTCTGAAGATGTATGACTGGATCATTACCATCAGGTCTGTAGCAAGCGGTCCAGTGCCGCCATCTTCTAGAGTGGGAGGCACCCATGAATAGCAGGAAAGCGCCGAACTATAGGATCAGTGCTGCCAGTCCGGTTTAAAAGGTGCTTTCAGAATATTATGCTGCTAAGTAAGCTTTGGCAAGGCAGGACTTAGACTAACTTATATGTAGTATGTTATGCATTAGCATGAGCCCGAGAGTTATATTTATAGAGGAAGGTGTGAGTACAACAACTGTGGTTTTTTTGTTTTAAGAAAAATTGTGGAGTGGTTGGAGCTTAGAAGATTAGAAATTTGGCCAATTGCTATAGATTTTATTTTTGAGCATTAGGTAGGTTAAGGTTTTGGTACGAGTCCACTCAAGAACTCTAATCAGCTTATGGGTTTGTTGCCAATCACCAAAACCACTGCGACATAGCAGAAGAGCTGCATAGGCTATTACGCTGTACATACCAGCCTGTGAAAGTTAAGTTCACCTCCAAATTCTTGGCTCTGAACTAACATAGCAGAAGAAATCCTTATCTACCAGCCTGAAGAGCTAACAAAGCAAAAGAACTTCTTATCTCTCGGCAATTGCTTGGTTATGAACTTGTGTTGTTTGCCTCTCTGGATGTACTGTGTTCAAAGCTTGTAAATGTTAAGTTTAATTCCAAATTCTTTTGATATGTCACTCTGTTGATTCCCTTTTACTAAAACGGTATATAGGCCGCAAATTAGCTTCACATTTGTTGATGGATTTGTTTTACTCCTAGCCTACCTACCCGTATTCCAAAATTAATATACAAACATCTCGTTCTTTGTCGATTAGTGATTTATTTAGCAGTTGAATTAACATAATTACAAATTGTATGAAAGACATGAGAACATATGATTGTCATTAACAAATATAAAAGACACTGAAAAAAAAAGAAGCGAAAAGAAGAAAGGAATGGAGACAATATGCATGAAGCCATGCTGAACGAAACTCCATCTGAATTGTACTTCAAATTGAATAATAAATAATGCACTGAGTGGGTTCTGAGCCCTCCTGTGAGCATTCATTATTTTGTCCGGCTGACCGAGATAATCTCAAATATTCATGTAACGAGCAGTCAATGTTCATGATTAAGGGAATTTGTTTATGTTCGCCGGACGAACTTCACCATCGAACATAAAAAAAGAACGTTGATAACTTAATAAGAATGCACTAATCCATAAATGACATGAAAACAAAGTCCCAGACGGACTGCACCATCCAACCAAAACAATATACATTGTAGATAAAATGAACTCAGTTGCACCGTAACCCCTAACCCCTGATAGATGAACATCTCTGCAGAACACCCAAACAAAAACAAAAGATAAGATCATCAATTTTAGAAAGAACAAAATTACCAACTAGGAAAAAACATTTTGGAGACAAGGAGTCCTCATTACAAAGATTACAAGTGATACCAATTTCTTCAATTTGCAAGTAAGCAGTCCGAACTCACCCCTTTTCCCTTATATAAAATCGAAAGGAAGGCTTTCTTAATTATGAAATTATATGGGAATAACGTTTCATTAAAATAAACCAAACTAGTAAAAAACTAAATTCAACACCACTCTTGACAAGAAGAACGAAGATCGTAGTGAAGCTGGTTTGATGTTAGAGGACATTGTTAGTCTAAAGTAATGAGTTTGTTTCTTTCTCAATTTCTCATGTGTTAAGGGCTGTGAATACAATGGCCCATTTGATCGCTAGATTGCTCCCGCAAGGTGGAAATCCTATGTACTGGATGAACAATTTCCCCCAAATCGTTTTGGTTTTGGCGGGTATGAAATGTAGTTAATATATCTCCCCCTTTCCGTTTTACTTCAAAAAAAATCAATGCCACTCTAAACGTCACTTCGAAGTAACTCCTTAGCCTTACTTTTACCATAGCCCAAGAAAAGATGGGTATAAAACTTTAACAAATCAAAGTTTCCTTTTTTTTTTTTTAGCAAAGGGCAATCAAAAGCGAAAAGGAAAACAACTAAACAAGTACACTACGACACATAGAAATACCACTACCAACACATGGGCTAGTGAGAAGTGACACTCGAACAACTCGGAGCACGCTTTTTATTTTGAGGGTGATCACGAGGATCGTCTTTCCACTTCACATTCTTCAACTTCCGTTTGATAAGAGGGGGCTAGAATTACAAACAAAAAGCATCACAACAATGGGAGTGGGGCTAAGGTTATTAGATGGTAGAGTCACGCATAGGACAGAGACATGAGGCCGTGAAAATGAAACATGAGCAATCGAGCACATTATGGAAGTCTTAGAATATAGATCAGATCAAGGATGGCCTAGTGATTAGAAGCTAGGTTATAATCCTCGAATCCCCTTATTCCCCGTAGTATTAGTTGCTCTAATGTACAAAAAAAAGAAAAAGAAAAAAAGAGAAGAAGATCAAGCTATAAAGATAGTTATTCTCGACTTAAAGCACCGAGCGATAAGAAAAATCAACAGAGAAACACTGGTAGCAACTGAAAGCTAAATGTTATGCGTATCAAACCAACCAAGCGTAACTCGCTTATAGCCTAAAACCTCAATGTAAAACCAATTACACACCACACAGTAGATGAACGCATGCATTTGGCAAGCATCTGTTACGGACCTCAGCGAATCTCAAGCTTTGCATTTACATATTTGATCTTCCCTTGGGCGGTGGTTTTCCGTCATTCCTTCATTATCTCCATCCAATAACTTCGAAAGCTTTTCATCGACATCTTGGATCTTCCCGTAGACCCAGCTACACAATTTCATTCTCCAGCCCAAGTTGACGCTTTATATATATTATCAATCATTGAATCAATGTGACAATATTAATAGTATTACCAAAAAGCAATGAGGAGGTCTTACGTTGATGTTAAGAAAACAGTAGCCACCGCGTATCTTGGATCAACCCGTGCAAACTCAAACATCTCTCCTTCCTTCCTTCCTTCCTTCCTGACATGTCAAAAACCCTAGTTGTATTATTCACTTTCTCCATCTTTATATCATTTTACCTTGTCCCCAAGACCCTAGTATTCTTTGTCAAAAAAAAAAAAAAAACACCCTAGTATTCGTGAATGATGGAATTGTTATGAAATATTATGTGGATGTCCATATTTTCGATAATATTCTAGTGTACATATTATATGGGAAGTTTCCAACTATTGTACCCCTCACATGAATGAGATGAATACAACTCTCTCCTTTGTCCTCTCAACTCTTTGTCTCTCTAAACTATTAGTTTATAACAGGAATATAATCTAGGAATTATAACAAGTAAGAAGAAGATTAAATGGGTTTCCTTTTGCTTTCTTTTCCGATGATACTGTGAAAGTTTATCACAGACAAATGAAAAAATTAGTGTGAGATTGTGAGAGTTTACTGAACGTAGCGTGCGGTCTAACTACCAAACATGACTACCTGCGTGGCCTAAACTCGGAGCTAAATCTAATTTTTGGGTCTTATATTAAGTAACTGTGCAATATAGCAAAATTAATACAACATTTAATTTCTTTTATTTTGCAAAATTATTGAACCTTGCACGTTATTGGAAAGTCTTGGAGAGAGTCTACTTTTATGATAAAAGTAAGACGGGGCATGTTGGCCCAATAAGTAGGGGTGTAAATCGGTCGGTTCGGTTTGGACTTTCCCAAGTTCTAATCCAAACCGAAATATTTCGGACTTGGTTTATTGAGTCCGAAACCAAACCGAATTAGTTTGAGTCCGAACCAAATAAAATTGGTCAAGTCCAAAGTCCGAACCGAAGTCTAAACTTTTATTATTAATTTTTTTCCCGGAAAATAAATACCATATTTAACACTATTTTACGATAAATATTTAAAAAAATAAAAAATTAATTCTCGTTCCGATAAAAGAATTTAAATATTAGAATACCGATACATACTAGATACTATGGTACTAGTACGTTTAATGATGTTCCAACCTTATAAATAAGTTTTATAGGAATTTTATTTTTTTATATAAAATTCGGACTGTAGTTCGGACTTCAGACTCCAAACCCTCAAGTCCAAATCCAAAACGAAATATTTTGGACTTGGTTTTCTGGGTCCGAAACCAAACCGATCTCTGAAAAATCCAAACCAAATAGCTAATTCGGTTTGGATCAGTTCGGACTTTGGACTTAGTCCAAATAACTTTCACCCCTACCAATAAGAGAGGAAGAAATTAAGGAGGCTCAAATAAAGAGGTATAGATCGGGGAACAAGAGGGCGTTTACTCATTTATCTCCAAGCCCATTGAAGAGGCATACTATATGTTGTTGGAGGGCGGATATTTAACCCTCAGAGCACCGCATGTGGTGATAAAATCATCATGCTTGAAAATTTAAGATGTACATGTGTACTATCTTGACCATTGGAGAAAAATCAAAATTGTAGCTGAATAGAGCATTGTTGTCCAACCAAGCCACCATGCTTGGCAATAAAATAAAGTAAAAATATGTGAGACCTACCTCAAACAATAAGGTATGTAGTTTTAGCATTGGAGAACAATGTAGTTTTATGTCTCTACTTTTGTGAGTTTTGGGTAAGTGTTTGTCCTATTAAAAGTTCATGTCTAGATATTGTCCTATGTGGATTTATTGCGATGTGTGACCGCTCTGACGAAGCTTGATATTTAGCAATAATATTGTCACCTTGCCTTTTATGTCAAATAAAAAGCGAGTCTTATTGACTAAGGATGTCAACGGGGGTGGCGCGATAGTGGATATAATAGACCTATCCGTATCCATACCCATCTACATATTTCAAACTGATACCTGCCACGGTTTAATTTTATACCCATAGTCCCATACCCACCCAATGGGTACAAAACCCAATCCTTACCCGCTCCACCACCCGCGGGCACCCCCCTCCCCTCCCCGACCTAGTAACTACCCATTTAATGGTACCTATTCGAATTGTACCTTTTAGTTAAACAATGCCTTTTTTATTTGGTGTCATAAGTTTTTTGTGTCTACAAGCTTACAAATTATAATTAAAAAAATATTGAAAACCCAATAAATATGAGGTGAGACAATTAGGGATAGGACGGGGTTGGATGGGCTTGAGGTAGTATGACATGAAACTCATACCCGCCCCACCACCCATGGCACGTACAACATTCTTTAAACATACCCGCTCCATTTCCACTAAACTACTACTACACATACCAATCTTACTTGAGACGGGTGAGGTCAGAAATGCTGCTTATACCCGCACCATTGACATCCCTATTAATAAAAGATGTGGCCCATTTTACATCCATCCAGTTTATTCTCTTGAAGTGTTTACTTTCACTTTATACTATGATACAAGCATCATTCTAATCATCATCAAAAAGAACAAGAACACCTCTAAAACCCCAAAACCCTTGCCAAAACCCTCACAAAAAATGCACAAAAGATCATCACTTTCACTCTACAAATCCATCCTCAGATACCCTTTTCACCCTTCTACAAAACCCACTTCTCCATTTCTCATAAAACCCACTTACAAAAAACCATGTTTACCCTCAAATTTGCCTCATTTGAGCTACCCAACAAGCTCAATCTTCCATTTAAGGAGTTACAGTGGAGGGTCAGGTGGGGAGTTTGACAAGAACAAGGTGGTTGATGAGATAAACTTCAAGTTCGCCGAGGCGAGGGAGGAGATTGAGGCAGCAATGGAGTCCAAGGAGACTGTTTACTTCAATGAGGAAGCTGAGTGTGCTAGAGATGCTGTTAATGAGGTGTTGGGGTTGTTTGATGGGTTGTTGGGTAAGTTGGAGGGTCAAGAAAGGGAGGCTTTGCAGAGGTCTATGGGGTTGAAGATTGAGCAGCTTAAGGCTGAGCTTCAACAGTTAGATGATTGATAGATTGATGGTCTTTTAAAGGTTTGAGTTTTAAATTTTGTCACTGCTGAATTTTGACGATTATAAATGAGGAGTAGTGATGTCATTGTTATGTGAGGGAAATGTTGTAGAATTATTGAATCTTGAATAAGAAAGTGGTATTTGAATGGTTAAGTTGATGGTATTATGTATTATTATTGATTTATGCACCAATTCCACATGTTAG
>CAAKMY010100176.1:0-21305 GCA_901111285.1 Corrigiola litoralis | reverse complement strand
GTATGAAGATGATGAAGATGATGATTATGTCTTGAGATTCTGAAATGGCAGTTAATTTTAGACAACAGCACTAGCACTAAATGACAGATAACTTTGTATGGAGGAAGGTGACCTGCAAATCAAGATGGCTTCTTTGCAATCTGTTCACTCTTATATCCCGTAGCCAAATGTTGACAAGGAATTTGAGAAATTCTATTTGCAGGGAGATGGTGACACCAAAGTTGCTGTTTCAGTTGTCTGTATACAACTTCACTATTTATCCTCCACAGGATTCTGTGTCCACGATGAGATATTCATTTTAGGGGTGGGTAAAAGCTGAGTGTTGTAGCTGATTGTCTGTTGGCATTTCGATTGATTCTTAAATGGTTTAAAGATGGCAATGGAAGTCTGACTGAAATCAGATGCTCTGCCAATACTGAAAAGTCTGTATATTCACCGTCCAAACGACGGCCTCTGTTTTGTGTTATTGTTCTTTGAGGATTTACGCTTTGGTTGAAGTTTCTTTGACCTGGATTTTCAGAACTTCCTGTAGCTAGACAACCTTAAAGCTCTGAAAAAATTTGTACAGCCACTGGACCATTCCCATCTTCGCCCTGGTTGTGGACAGCATTGATTTTGCTGCTGTCCAATTTTCTCTTTAAGCCGGTGTTCATTTTATGTTTCATGTTTTTTGACTCAAGTGGAGCACATCAAAAATGTTGCTGGATATCACTAAACTGTGGTTGGTGTTCTGACCTTTGATTTGCATTTGCAGCTCTTGCTTCCATGATCCCCAATTCTTTTTCAGGACCTTAGTGGTGGTCGGAAACCAGTGTCTCAAATGGATTGTCCTCTTGATGTTTATGTTATCTAATATTGATTGATGAGTATAAAGTTGTTGTCGAGTGAAGCAGAGGGGCAATGGGAGTAAAGAGCTACTTAATTTAGCAAGCTCTTTACTCTGTAAAATAGAGTTTCAGAGCCCTATACAACTCTTAGTTCTTTAACTTCTGCTGCTCAATACTCTACCAAATTCAAGTTCACCCAATCCTTTGATTCCTCCCTGCTACTCCACCCACAATTACGTAGTCTCCAACTGTAGAATTTATGCCATCTTCGTGCTGGCAGTGTGCAAGATCTTCTTTCTCTCCTTATTTTCATCATGTTTTTCTATCGAGATTGGTTGCATCGCATTGCTTGAATTTTAACACGTATTCTGCCATATCTGAGAACCTACTTCAATTATGCTCCATAACTGTCAAACTTCTCCTCCATCACCCAAATCATAAATCACATATAGGAAGGATATATTGGAAGTTTATGTCTTCAGCTTATTGCTCATGCAAATCGAGATTGATGCGAAGGGACGTTGAGCAAGATTGCATGGACCTTGTCAGCGGCAGATAGGAAGACCAGAGGCTGATTCAAGTGACATGATTGATATAGAAATCCATATCCTGAAAGTTTTAGAGTTCCTGCATTTTTATTGTATCAGAGAGAGCCCATTGTCATCGGTTAAGTGATCAAGAAACCATAGGAGCAAATCGGCCTACGACGGGAAATAGGTAGCTAGCTTAGGTGAACTAGAAGCTTCGACCATTCTGATTTTGTCGGGACGCCAGGGGGGGTTTGAAAGGTGAAAATTGCTCTGCATCATGGCCCACGGCAGTAAATTCACATAGTGCACAGATATTAAGAAATCACAACATACTACAATTATACGACTAATTTATGTGGTCTTACTAGGTTTACCGCTGAGCCCCCCCCCCCCTCTTTTCATTTTAATTTTCAAACGAATGTCACTCTGGGAAATAAAGAAGAAGAAATTCCGTCATAAAAGCTGTCCTCTGTAAGCTACCAGCTAACTAAAATACTTTGATTTGAACCTTGGAATGTGAATGAGACGCATTTGGCTGAAGGGCAGCCGATGCGTTCTTTTACATTATGGTTATCTCACTAGTGAAGCAAGTTTTTCAATCAGACTGCTACATAAGTCTTTCCTTGGCCTGCTGTTTGCCTAGTTTTCAACTAATTGATGAACGCCATCAGCTGGTAGCAAGTATCTGACGTTCAATTGACTGTCTCATAAGCATTCATATACTCCCTGAAGTCCAGAGTTGTACCAAATAAGATAAAGTCAAGAGTTATACAGTGATTGAAAGTTCTAGCTGCCCAAAAATCCATAGCCATGACCCACCGGATCACTTGAGCCACATCCATTCCATCTACATGCATAATGATTACTATTATTTTGTAATAATGTTACGGGAATGTTTTTAAAATGGTTAAATGGCCAAACTGCTTCGTCACACCTCTATTTTGTTATTGGCTATTTATTGCTTTTGTCTTGTAGACATGTTTTCTGCTAGAAGGCTAAGTGGAACACAACATTATGAGACAGAAGCTCCATGCTAAGACCAAAAACTGTGGATCTTGAATAGCTACAAAAATTCCACAGAAGAATATGCCTTGTCCAATGGATGGGGATTACATGTTAAAGGCTGCTTGCGGGTTGAGCAAGAGTCAAGTCAGTTGCCCCCATTTGGCTTTTGGAAGTTTCCCATTCAGGCATGTTCTGTTGTTGCAAGGGCTTGAAGCCTTGAACAGAAGTGCAACAAAACAAGGCACTTGCCATGTTTGCTCCACGGGCCCTTTTCTCCATCTTGGTGTCGCATTGTTCTCTTAAAAACGCTTCCGTGAAGAGGCATGCGCCCCGCTGTGCTGCCCATCGATACTGGCCGCCGGGCGCAAGCACAGCTTTAAATTTTGGTGGCCTAGCTTTCCGTGTGAGCAATAGAGTAACAAACTAGGTTGGAGATGAGTTATTATATGGTCAAGATGATAGTCATTGTCCCAGCCTGGCTTCTAAACTTAGCCTAGTTTCTAAGTTGCGCGAAAATAAATAAGAACCGAATACTTGAAGGATGTAAATACCCCTATCTTGCTTGTCCTAGACTATGCCTGATGTTCGAGTTGTTTCGACAATATATTGTTACGGCTTGTATTTGCTGAAGCAGTTCTTAGTAAAGTTGAAACTCATTTATGAAGGAACTTATCGTGGGCTTAGCTACCAAGTGTTCACAGTAGAAATTGTGTAGGTTAGACGGAGAAGGTCTATCTTTGATTGTCTTATGGATTGATTTGGTTGATCATGTTTACCAAGCTTGTGCCTTTTAGTAGAGATCAGCCCCAGGTATCTTAGAATGACAATAGTGATTGAACAATCACTTATAAAACAAATTACTTTTCTTCCACTTTTATCCTTGATTTAACTGAAGTTATGTCCATCTTGTCCTCTCTTCTTAAAAGGAAAATCACCCCGAAGTCCTTTTACCTACGAAATATGCTACGTACCTGAATAGTGTGATCCTTTTGACTACCCTAGACCAATTAAGGTAGAAAACATCGTCAAAATTTAATGCAAAGATATCTAGAAAGCAAAACGATATGCTAGGCTTGGATTCTGTGGTCCATGCGACATAATCCCTTCGTAAGAAATAAGCATGTAAGAATGAGATCAGTAAACAATTTGGATTTGATCTAGTCCTTATAGAAAAGGCAGTCAAGGGATATGGACCCAAGTGAAGCATAATAATGATACTTAAGGGGACCATTGGAAAGCCATGTGGGCAATGAGGCTTAGGCGTGGTCTGTTCTTGAATGTCTCCTATGGGGCAACATAACGCCCTTAATATCACCCGCCACCCGGTAATTGGTATGCACTTTTCCTTGCTCTTTCTTCTTTATCTTTACCAACTTGCGCACGTCCCTATGAAGTTAATACGGAGTATAAACGTAGCAGTATCTTACAAACTGCTCGTCCAAAAATAAAGGTGTTAACAAGGTATAAAACTGATGTTGATCAACTTTTGATGATTTTGTATGTTATACTATGTTTCAAGCTCAAAATTGGTTTGCATGCGCAATTGCTAGAGTCAGCTTGAGTAGAGGGAATGATCCGTTCTCTTAGACCTCTAGGACAATGATGGGATATTATTTCTGGCCAATAAGAAGGCTAAAGTAGTGATTTTCAACAGTTGGAGAAAGTTACACTCTAATAAAATTCCTAGAACTAAACAAGCCATATGGGAGGTTTAGAAGATGAAATGCTATTCACATAGACATTAAAGTGCTAATTAAGCCACAAGGGTAAAGAGGACAGGAGCATGTAAAAGGGACTCAACACATTCATGTTCCTAGAAAGCTGTACAAGAGATTACCAATAACAGGACCCTTTTCCAGTTTCCCCTGATCTGTTTCCTACAATTTTAGTCCTATGTTTTTCATTTTGACGAACTTTGATAATCGAAAGCAGTAACTAATGGCCATACTATCCTAAAATTGACTACAGCAAGACTAAAATGATAGAAATAAATCAGCTCTGATTTGAGGACTGTTTTATTAGTGGCTGGGAAGTCTTCCCCCATTCTTCAGGTGGGCTCTTGACCTCCAGTAGCAGTGCAACTACTTCCTTCATGGTTGGCCTCTCTGACGGTGCTGAGTTCACACAAAACATCGCTATCCCGAGTGTCTGAAGCATCTCATGTACCAGCTGATCCGGTAGGCCTTGAAGTTTCGCGTCCAATACTGAAATGGCTGGTTCAAAGCTTCCCATTTTCTTTTTTATCCATTCAACTATGTGGAGTCCATCTCCCATCTGGTTCTCAACTGCACTTCGTCCACTTAGGATTTCAAGAAGAACCACTCCATAACTGTAAACGTCGCTCTTTTCTGTAATGTTCATGGTATAACCATACTCTGCAACACACATTCCAAATAAGATAAAAAATGAAAATGTTAATGAATTTTCACTATAATTATGGGAGAGGTTGTGCAAAATTAAATATAATTTCTCTGCTAAATTCTCTGAATTCAGTAGTTTGTTTCACACAGTAGAACAAGAAAATAATACGAAAGATAAAGGAAACTTGCCTGGAGCTATATAACCATAGGACCCTGCAACTTTGGAGATTGCATGGTGGTAGTTTGGAGAATGCATTAGCTTTGCTAGTCCAAAATCAGCAAGGTACGCTTCATACTTTGAATCAAGAAGTATGTTGTTGCATTTGACATCTCTATGGATGATTGGTGGCACACAATCATGATGAAGATAGGCAAGCCCTTGAGCTGATCCAACAGCAATCTTGTATCTGGTTTCCCAGTCCAAATTCCTGTTAGTCTGCAGCAGCTGTTGTAGGTTCCCGTTCGAAATGTAATTGTAGAGGAGTAGCTTGACACTCTTATTGGAACAATAACCTAGCAGCTTTACAATATTCCTATGTCGAATGTGTCCAAGAATTTGGATTTCTGCAGCAAAGGAATCCACTATCTCCTCTTCTTTTTTGGTCTTCCATAGTTTTTTAACAGCTATCAACTCTCCACTGGGCATATCAGCTTTATAGACTACACCTGAACAACCTTTTCCAATGATATTTTCATCTTTCAAGCACTCTAATATGCTGTCAATGGTCAAACCGAGCTTCTGGAATGGAATGAACGTCCACGGATAAGAGAAATCTTCTGCACCTGGCGCACGACCACAAGCTCCGCCAGATTTCTCCACTATATATCTGCGGTTCCGTGAAACAACTATCCATGAAAGTATAAGCGCCATAGTAACTGAGGCTAGGATCACAAATATCAGAGCAATTGTTTTAGCAGACTTCAGCCCGTTTCTCCTGGATGAATTAGAAGAACATGTAAGCCCGTCAAGAGACAGGCATAAGTTTCGGTTCTCAACGAATGAATTTGGGGCAAGGGTCCTGAAAAATGGCGTAACAGGAATCGGTCCAGAGAAGTTATTGTAGGAGATGTTTAAGGAAGTGAGGCTTGTCAGTAGACTCAGAACAACGATTTTCCCAGAAAGCATGTTGTGAGAAATATCAAGAGACTGCAGCTGTGTCAAACTAGACATGGGTTCGGGGATTTCACCAGCTAAAGCGTTGTTGCTCAAGTCCAAGCTAATGGTTAAGCTTGTCAAGGAGCCAATTTCAGGTGGGATAGTCCCAGAGAGGTTATTGGAGCTTAAATCAAGTAGTGTAAGCTTTTGAAGGTTCCTAATAGATTTTGGAATAGGCCCTGTCAACAGATTGTTGTTGAGTATGAGCTTATTCAGGTAGCTAAAATTCCCAAAGCTCTGAGGAATTTGCCCTGTGAAGCTGTTTCGGCTAAGATCAAGTTGCTCAAGATTTACAAGCTCCCCTACCTGAGCAGGTATCTCTCCTGTCAGATGGTTGTTGTGCACATCCAGCAGCTCGAGGACGGTGATATTACCAATTTCATAAGGAAGGCCACCAGAGAATCTATTCATGTACAAGTCGAGAAACACAAGGTTCTGCAATTGTCCTATCTCTTTAGGGATCTGCCCAGACAGCTGATTTTCTCCAAGCCTGAGTCTTACCAAAGATTGGCAATTTGCAACACTGGGAGACAACCCACCAGTCAGTGAATTGCCTAGCAACAAAAGCTTGCTAAGCTTTTTCAAACCAAAAAGCTCCTCTGGGATTGACCCCGTAAGCTTATTTCTTGAAAGATCAAGTGTAGAAAGCTCACTGCAATTTCCAAAGGCAGCGGGGATAGTCCCAGATACCGAATTCCCCCACAAGAAGAAACTCTGCAACGACTTCAGGTTACCAATCTGCCACGGAATTGAACCTGACAGTTGGTTCTTATCAAGCTGCAGAGTATCAAGACTAGTGCATTGGCTCAACTGCCAGGGAATTGAACCTGTGAAAGAATTGTCGGACAAATGAAGCTGCTGTAACAGCACCAACTTCCCCAAATCACCAGGAATCGCTCCAGATAGACTGTTAGCTGATAAATCAAGCACAACAAGCGAAGAACAGTTGGATAGCTCAGACGGTATTGCACCAGACAGAGAGTTTCCCCACAAAAGCAAGCTAGTAAGCTTCTGTAGCTTGCCCAACTGAGGAGGAATTTGACCTGTCAACTTATTCATATGCAAATACAAGTTGGTGAGCTCGGAACATGAACCGAGCTCAGATGGAATAGACCCTGATATCTCAGTATCATAAACAGCAAGTGTCTGCAGATTAACTAACTTCCCAAATGTGGAGGGAATAACACCAGATAATGCAGTTGCAGCAACACCAAATGTGGTAAGATTAGTGAGTAAACCCAACTGAGGAGGAATATCCCCTGATAAGTCAGGATTCCCACCTAGCCGAAACTGTTGAAGGGACCTCATAGAGCCCAACTGTGAAGGAATAGACCCATTAAGCAAGTTATCTTGCAGGCATAACACCTGCAAAGAGGTCAGGTTCGCCAGCTGAGGCGGTACGCTACCAAAGAGCCTGTTTGCATTCAAATAAAGAAACTGCAATGCTGAAAGACGACCGAGTTCAGGTGGTATGGGGCCTGAGAGATTGTTATCGGAAAGGTCCAGAAGGCGAAGGTGCGAGAGCCCGCCAAGCGAGGGCGGTATCGCACCCGAGATATTGGTGGAGGAGAGGTTGAGGAGCTGAAGAGAGGATAGTGAGGAGAGGTGGGAAGGTAATGAAGAAAGGTTGAGGAAAATATTAGGAAGTGTAAGAGAAATGACTCTTTCTTGAGGAGAACAAGTAATGCCTTTCCATGAACATGGTGATGTTGATGAAGGGTCCCATGTTGAGAGTAATGAAGAGGATGATTTGGCAGCAGGGTCAGCTGCTGACAGTAGGGATAACAAAGCTTGTCCATCTGGTGAAAGACATGACACTGTGACCACCCAAATGATTAACATCAAGTTTATGACATGAAATGTTACATACCTCATCTCCATACTATTCTTTTCTTGAGCCAAATAATGCTAAATATTCAACAGTAAATGTGGGATAATACGGAGTACGTACTACTGAAGGTAAGAGTTTTTGTGGGATGAATATGGTGGTGGTGGTGAATAATGGTGGTCAAACGCCATGAGCTAAGGAGGAGACAAACTTTTTTCTCCTTGATGAAGGATGCTTAAACTTCACACAAATGTGTTGTTGAACTGAGTGCATGTCAAATAAACCTAACAAAAAATAACTCTTGTTTACAAAAAGGGTGAGGTTTTTTGTAGGTTAAGACTAAGAACAAATGTAGCTAAGCAGAGTTAACTTGAAATGAATGCAAGTTCTTACCAAAAATCGCGGTGCCGCAACTTGGTGGTGCTAGACTGCTAGTGGTGGTGCTTATGGACGTGGGTGCATGTAACAAGCTAAATGGAAAAAAACAAAGATGTTACAATATAGATGTACAAGTTTGGTGCTACTTGTTTTGTCTAGGATTCTTCATAGAAAGCTTGAGAAAGTTGAGCCAAAGAGAGGAGGTGTTTGGCTATGGAGGGAGTAGGGTGGGTGAGTATGGGCACTAAGCTCAAGGTGCAGCTTGGTTTAGTGTATAGAGAGTATAGTTTTAGACTTTTTTAGTGAGTGCATAAGAAGCAAAAAGAGAGAGCTTTGTAATAAGCAAAGTGTATTTAATTTGAGGGTTGTTTACTAAACTATATATTTCAAGTGCCGTGATATCGGCGCCACAAGTGTGTTGCTTTTTTGGATTTTGTGATTTCTCACTGTATTTGTTTACTATCTTTTTCTTAGAAATGCTACAATAAATTTGGGAAACGAGACAAATCTGCCCTCCTTGTCAGAGTGTAAGATAAGCCTCTTAAGTCCATTTCCCATTTTCTATTTAGGGTTCCTTTAAAAAAAAAAGCAAAAGCTTTTATGTGATTGAGTGGGAGGAAAATTCAAATGAAACCATGAATTAGTTAGGATTATGGCAATCACTCTTCCTTAAAAGTTCTAATTACATTTGTCTTTATAAATCAATAACTAGTTTTTAATCTCATACGAATTAAATACAAGTTGATTTTTGCCAAGAAAAAAAAATCATTCTATTAAGTGCTTCAGTTATTTATCAGGGGAATGATGGTTTTTCATCCCTAAGAGGTCTTTGGTTTCTAAGAGAGTTTGACTCTATCTTCTACTGTTAAGGCTTTTTATGAGTTAAGTGCAACTCAAGGTTTCCTTTATGAATTGCATCATATGGATGTTTCTAGTGAAATTATTAAGTTGGGGATGGTGGCGCCTCTTTATCATGCAGTCAGCCTCCTGGAATGTAAGAGGGATGAATAAGCCCTCTAAACAGCAGTAAATAAAGAAGTTCATGTATGACAAGGTCGCTCATGGTTGATATTTTGTTCTACATATAGTTATTGGTTCAAGCTTCACTTTTTCATATAATTTAGCTTGAGTTGGGGTTGTGAGAATACAGCTAGCTCACGTCTTAGCTCCTAGTAAATGTCTTAGCTCCTAGTAGGCTAATTATTTAGTTACTAAATCTCTATTGAGTCATCACTTGTTAGTAGGAGTCCCTGATAGATTGTTACAACTAATTCAGGAGGTTGTTAGCTCAATTCACTATATAAGTAACAACATGTATCAAAATTGAGTAAGCTTACTAACACAATTTCATTTCTTTCTCTTCTCATATTGAGAACATTGAGTTAATCCACAAGATATATATTAATAGTAGGTGGAGCGACGAATAACAACCCCTTATTTATTTGTACGAATAGAGGGTAGGTTTTCTAGATGCTTAAGTTTTTATCATGTTTTACTCCTAGGTATTTCATATTCTAGTGCTGGCGTGCTTTGGATTCATCTCTTTTGTAATAGTTATTATTATAGTTGTTGGAAGATACTAACAGCTATATTTTGTAGTGTTCGCAGCGCATGACACTTGTCACGTCTTTATTGTGTAACAGTTTTCTGATTTTTGCTTGAAGATAAGATGTGATTCTTGCCAATAAAAAGAGGACAAGTGGTAAGGAAAAATGTTACAACATGAATGTTGGGATGAGACACTAACATGTGAAATGTTGAGCTACCCAATTGTATTTCAATTTTTATTGTCTTACCTCTCACGTGGAAAGGCGAACATTTGAGGGCAAAATTGCCAATGACCCCTCTTACTATAAGATTTTGATTCTAATTATTGAAGAACAAAGTCTCTATTATCATGGACATCTATATATTGGAACATTGCATATAAATCCATTCATAAACTCATTTCTAATTTCTTAATTTGTGTTGTACCAAACGGATCATAGAAGTAGCTTTTCGTACTATGCTTCGAAGTTAAATTTGCCAGAGGTTAGAACAAAAACCTCATTGATAATTTGATGTACTCCATGTATCTAAGTTTCGACCTTATGCTCAAGGGTACTACTAGGGAGCAAGAGGTGGGTGTACTCCAAACTTCATGGGCAATAGGGCCTGGTACAACTTATATCAATGTTTTCAGGGACCTTGAATATTGATAGAAATACATTGGGACTAGTGTAAAATTGAGGAGAGTGTGAAAGCTGAAATTAAAAGGATTAGAGCAAGTAAATTAGTAATCCATTCAATGTCTTTTTCCTTTGTATGGGAGCAATATGATCCCATTTTTGGTTGCTTAAACTATCTTCACTATACTCATTAAACTAATGCTATAGGGTTTAAGGGGGCGTGAAAGTAGAGAAGCCTCATTAAACTTCTTTTCTTCAGTAGGTCCATAAGTCCATTGTTCATGGGCGAAATCCTTGTCATGTAGTAGTGAAATTGATCACAAGGGCAGTAGCAAAATTCAGGTTTTACCGTGATGATGTGTCAAAGCAAGATGCTTAAATTACCGAGAAATGGTGGGTGTGCTTTGGGAGCAGGGCAAAAGGGAAGGTGTGAGTAAAAGACTCACGTGACGAGAGAGTGATTGGCATATGTTAAGGCACATGTTACGATTTTCTGTTTCATTAAGCTATGTTTAGGTTGGACTCTAAACAATTCAGCCACAGGAGACATTTATCATTAATGTCTCAAGTTTATTACAAGAAACAATCAAATTTTGTGTTACTTGTTCTTTTATGGATAAGTTCTGCTAGGACACTTTCACAAGTTGGGCAGCTGATCAAGTTGTCTCTGGAGTACTTCAGTTAGAAATGTCAAATGTGTATGAATTTCTTGATAATGGTAAAATGTGTATGATTAAATGATTTTATCAACTCTTCCAAAGTATTGGAACAGGCAGAGTGAAGGTTTTTGTGCCATAAACAGAATCTAATGGTACGAAATATTATAATTATGGAGTGGAGTGGCTCGTTGAATTAATATGAACTATGCTCTTTGTTTTCACTTGCATGACCTTTGGTGAATCTTTTTTTCCTAGAGTAGTAAGATATTAGGATATACTCTTATATGAGTAGTAGCCGTCTAGGCTGCCGTAGATGAAGACTATGCCGAAATGTTGGTACTCTATCTATAATGAAACAGATGTTATAACAGCAAACGACATTGTTTGAAATACATCAAGCACCTTTTGGGAATGGTTCTAAATACTAGTTTGCCCCTTAACTGAGCGTATTAAGATGGATCGAATGCCTCGGGGATACTCATAAGCTTAAGCAAAAGTCATTAACAGCATAATAACGTTTTGGATTCCCATTTACTTTGGATTGGTGAGTTTTCTATGTAAGAAATGAACACACTTCTCATTGGTTCAATTCACTAGTTCAATTCAGTTAGTTTACCTCAAACTGCTAGTCAAGTTCAACTCGGTCGTGGTCGTTAGTGCAATTTGTTTTATTAGGTCAATGCATTTTACTAGAAAAGTTCAAATAACTAATTCACTTCAAGTCGCTAGTTCAACTTAGTTCAGTTCATCCACATAGCATAGTCTAGTTCAGTTCAGATCACCAGTTAAATTCAGCTCATTAGTTCAGTTTGGACCACCAGTTTAGTTCTTTTAACCTTAACCCAACTCTTCGACCCTATATGATCCAAGCTTTTCGGTTTGTTAGATTACTTTTGAGTTTCGAGTTAAAAAAAGGGTATATAAATCCAGAAAATAGACGTCGCGTCAATTTTTGACAAGTCTATTTAGATCTATTATGCGTCAATAAGCATTCTCACATGTCAATATGAAAAAAATATTTAAATAATGATATAAATTCAAATGAATATAAACTATTCTAACTTAAAGAACGCTAAGCCTCTTTCCTAGAGCAACATCACAAAAGCGGATCAATAGCACAAGTCCTCATGTCAGCATATATCATGTGTTAAATTGAACCTGCTCCTCGCTTAGTTAACATGTAAGTTATCGTGGACATGTTCGCCATAAGACTAATGTAAATTAACCTAAGCCTCTTGTGTGTTAAACATGCCATATGTCTAATACTTGTGTAACACCCCAAATTACAGGGCAATAATAACCCTTATTCTATAATAAAATATGCCCTTAAAACTCGACAACGTAACAAAATAATATTCCAGACCAATAAACCACTTATTGAAAATAGGAAGTATTGCTACAAATCAATAATTCTAGAATAAAAACAAAAGATCCAAAATAAATGCAGCGAATTAGCTTGAACACCTGAAATCAAGACAAAGAATTAACTCCCATGACAAAGTAGTCATATATCAAAATCAGCGGAAAGCAGACAATACTTATCTAACCAGAAGTATGTTCTAATCATGGTAGAACGTTTTGTTTTAGCTATAACTTTACTTGAAAAACAAATTTACTTGGTAACACTTAGATCTCTTGTTGCTACTAACACAGATGATAGTAGCTCAGGTAATGCCACTCGTTGTTTTAGATAAGCTTTCACCTGAGGTTTTTGGTGTTTTTTAGATCATGCTTTAGAAGAATCTCCTCATAATGATCCAAAAGTAGTAGCAAATGTTAAAAATGATGATGTTAGTAAGGGAAATGACAAGGGACCTCTTGACAAGAATGTTAATCAGAATGGTTTTAACATTTTTGGGGAGTCTTGCACTTGTTAGACAGTCCAACCATAGTATTCCTAAAAACAATGACAACTTCTGGAAGAATAAACCTCAGCAAAATGTAGGTATGAAGCTGCTTAAGGTTGACTCCTGCATTGATGGCCCTAATATTATTCACATGTCTGAAATAGAAGACAATTTAAAACTGTGGAAGTTTACTCTGGTGGGTCAAGTATAGCGTCTTAAGCCTCAGCTTGAAAGTTGCAGGAATTTGTTTCTAAGCATTGGAGGGTAAAGGCAAGGGTGAAATATTATAAAAAAGGGGTGGTTTTTGTTTAGATGCAATTCTGAAGAGGAGATTGATGGACTCATCAGTGGAGG
This sequence comes from Corrigiola litoralis, assembly GCA_901111285.1. Lineage (NCBI taxonomy): Eukaryota > Viridiplantae > Streptophyta > Magnoliopsida > Caryophyllales > Caryophyllaceae > Corrigiola > Corrigiola litoralis. The sequence goes on along the minus strand of CAAKMY010100176.1, from coordinate 8,193 downwards.
TTAGTTGAGGTTTAAAGGGCATGCTCTCATGCTAAGGGTGTGGTCTCCTACATTTAGTAGCGAGCTTGATAATATCTCCATCTTTCCTGCACGGGTCCTATTCCCTAGTCTTGACCCCTTTTTGTGGTCTGATCTTGCCTTCAGCAAGATTGCAAGTAGGGTGGGCTTACCTTTGTATGTTGAGAAACCTTTGTCTTATCAAAACAAGTTGGTGCATGGGTTATGATTGAGGTAGACTTGGCAAAGTCATTGCCTACTGAAGTCCTAATTCAAACCCCTTTTGGAGGGTGTAAGGATGCATAAAAGTATAGCATGAATGGCTGCTGCTGTGGCAAAATGGGGCATGACTTTGCCAAGTGCAGCATGCACAGAAGAAACCTGTTGAGAATCAGGACCCTCATGTTCCTCCTGTGGCCTCATCTTTAGTTGTTCCTACTGAAACTCCTTTAGGTGTTGATAATGAAGGTTTCGAACCTGTTTTGCGAAGGAGTACTCTTTGGAACTTAGAGCCTCTCATAACATATTTCAGGTTCTAAGATGTTTCTGATGACAATGTTGAGCAAGTTGTGTTACATGACCATAATAATGACATTCACCTGTTATGCTTATGTAGGGGTTGGTGCGGTTGGTAAGCCACTGACATCACCCCATGAACATCTCAGGAATATAAGGGTCTTAATGACCCCTTAAAGTGGCAAGAAGTACTAGACTTCTTTAGGCTGCAAAATTGAGATGTTCTTGCTCTTTTGGAAACAAGAATAAAGAGTGTAAGTCTCAAGTATATTACTAGAAAGAGGTTCAAGCACTTCTCTGTATTCGGCGATTATAGTCAGCATTTTAATGGTATGATTTGGGTGATTTGGAACGGTAGGGATGTTCAGTTGTATATTCTTCAGTTTTTTCATGCTAGGATCACTAGAGAATCTCTTGTGGTGAATCCTTTCTTTGTACCTGCATTGGGTATCCTTGGTAGGTTCCATAGGTTGTATCTTTCACAATGATTGCTATAACCTACCAATTACTTCCAAAAAGAAAATCCCCCTTCTACCCTCGCTAACTTCAGCTTAACAACCAACTCCTTTTCACTCCATGCCTCTACATACCCTAGACCAAACTCGACTGAATGCTAAGTGGATCGCTCTAATCGTCAACCCTTAGTCTTAGTAATGGGGGAGTGAACATTGGGGCATAACCGCTTAAGAAAACTACTATCTCAATATCAAGCCATCTTAATAACTTACTATAAAACTTGCTCATGGCACTTTGGCCTCACAAACATATAATACCAATGCTTGTACAACAATTATCTCAATAATCAAAAATCTTAATAAATAGCATCTCAAACTCCTCATGTTCGTTATCTAAAGCCAAGCTCATAAACTACTCCACCCATACATTGTTTCCCACAAACATATGAAAAAAATGTAGTGGCAATGGGAAATAAAAACATATGAAAATCAATATTCTTTGACTCCCAGAAACCACTTCAAGCCACACTTAGCCATAAGACAACTGCACAATACATATATCACCGCACGGTGCATAATATTGGGACTGAACCTGTCATTTTAGAACAGTGACCCACAAGCATATAACATCAGTTTTAGCCTCACAAAAGATCAACATTAGGGTATGACGCCAAAGCAAAGCAAATGCAACACCACCATCAGAGTTGCGAACGAAAATTAAAGAACACTTTTTTTTTTTAGTTTTTGTAAACTGAAATGTACACAAAAGAGCAGCAAGACCAGTTCATTTACTCTTCTGTCCAGACAGGATTGCACATGTATACAGAAATAATCTCAAAGCCGAGTTGAAGGACCTAGGATGACTTACAATGGGGATATTGCGCCTCTCGCTCTGAGGAATACGTCTAGCACCCAAGACGCCTTGAATTGGCCAACCTTCACAGTGCAAAGGATGTGTAGAGTAATTAAATTATTGCAGGAGATAAATAAGTAACGAAACCACTTAACTAATTATTTGAAACACCTTACGGTGTAACTGATAAATTTATCATTCACGCCAGCCTTACATATCCCGTCTTTGGATTTGCATTTATAATATTCACGATTGAATCCTGGGGAAGATGGGGAAAAGCAAAGGAAAAGAAAGGTTAAGAGTGACATTTTGATCAAAATACCATGGCATGATCAGTTATGCTTCACCTTGTATAGCAAGAATAATATCTAGAGAAGGTGAGAGTTCAGCTTATGCTCGGACTAATTCTGCCACATGTACCTCGTATAACATTAAATCCAATCAGAGTACAGACCCCAGAGCAAGCCAATGCACAACAAAAGCTGATGGATCAGATAGTAAACTACGCAATATCTAGCTGAAGCAAAATAAGTTTCTCCTGTGGCACAATCCATTGAAAACCAAAAACCTTCTATGCTCTATCAAAATATACTCCGTATTACTTTAAGGCACTGGAAGAGCTAAGACCAGAGAAACCAACTAAGAATTCACCACGACAAAATAAATATTAACTCGTCCGAGCTTAGAAGGTTACCGAAAACAGTGTAACTAATCATAACAAATCTTTACCATGATTTGTGTATATAGCCTTCCACTAAAATCAAGAAAAAGAACGCTACCATGATTTCTTGTCCTTTAGACACTACTTCACGATAGGTCAAACACAAACGTCTACATATATAGCTCTAAAAAGAAAAGAAGAAGAAAACTTGACCAATCACAGTCACTAACTTCAGATAAGGCATGATGTCAAGAATTTTGCTCTGGCCTCCATACAGCCCTACCAAATCATATATCTAACCAAGGAGGTAAAAATAGAAACTGAACTACAAAAAACAAGAAAACTACCTATAAGTGACAAAGACAATAATCCATATGATCATCCTCCTATTTCCTTTATACGTGAGAGAAAAAGATGAAAGAAAGGCTAATAATCTGCTCTCTGGAACTATGAGTAAACCAATCACTGTGTTTTTACGAGTAGAAACAGCACAAAAAAAAAACCTTATTTTCTAAACCCGGGATTCTTGTTTAACTAGAGGATATATGATGTTGGCTAAATCAGTGAAAAGTGGAAACAATTTAAACATCCATACTTTCTGGTGAAAGGAAAAAAAGAATGACAAATCTCATGCACATGGAGGAGAAGTTAGGATCCTAAAGGCTTCATATAACCCCTAATAGAAATCTAGAAAGGAGTACCCCTTATGCAGGTACTTACAATCTCAAAATTCTCTATCTATTTTGTTACATATTTTAGGATCCCTTATGCAAACACTTACAACATACAAGGTTATACTGCAGAAGTCGTATTGAATGCTCACAGTTACTTCCAGTGGTTAGTACTTTTAACTTGTGACATTCCAGAGGTACAGCTCTTAAATTCTTCAGTAACTCCGGAATTCACCCCCCCCCCCCCCAAAAAAAAAAAAAAGGAACACCAATCCACCCAGACAAGAAAAAAAATCACACCATATGAATTGATATTTATTCTCCAACCTATATTCGAGCACCTCCAACACAAGAATGCAAAGAATCACTGTCCACCTCTAATTGCTCATATGCAAGACATACATGCTCTATTATTGCAGCCTTATACACCATAGTGGGGTCTTTTATATATGCCAAGTCCAGGAGACACATCACATCAGTGAGAAACATGAAAAACCAGCTCATGTCAGATCTGGCTAGGGTAAAAGACAGTCAAAACAAATTCTACCTCAGAGCTCTATAACTGGCAGAAAAATGTACAAATCACAGCTTGTAAACACAACCAGTTTTACCTCCCTTGTAATAGAAGAGGCCTGTAAATGAGCTACCAGCCCAAGGCGATGCGCATTTGACTTTATCTCAGCTTTATCTTTCATAATAAGGTCCTCTTTGCCTAGAGATTTAAGTGTCAAAGGTAACACAAACCAACATCATAAGTCAAACACTAAGAAAAGTAAGATATACGAGAGACAAGAATCATGGTTTCGCTATTCCACAAGACAAAGATGTTTTGCTCAAACATAAAACTGGGTAAATCTCCAGATTCTGACTATGTCTCACTGCTCTGCCACTTAACCAGTTTATCTATGATATAACTCAATACATCTTTTGTTACTTTAACCCAAGGAAACCACACCCAACGAAATGATATCACGATTCATTGAAAATAGCAAGAGAAATCACATATTTCCTCAATTTAAAAATAAAGTCCAATAAAAGTGAAGTCCTAAACATCAATCACATAGCAACTTGAAACCCCCAAACCCCAAAATCTCTAAAAAACAATAAAACTATCCTTAGAAGGAAACAATACACATGCAGTTGATTGCTGATGTAATATGCTGATCAACAAGTTACGTTATAAAAGTAATTTTTCAGATCCCTAAGAAGTTGACAAATTGCCTATCAACAAGAAATGAGCCCAACTTCATTTAGCCAGAAGGCCATTCATTGGCGTCCTCAAAGAAGGTGCACAAGGATGTAATAAACGGATTGACTTGATGAATGAAAGCAGTTGAACAAGCCAGAATGGAGGGAATTAGAGCATTATACAAAATGCAGGCTCCCTCCATATTGCTTACATCTGTTTGGCCCATTATTAAAAACAATCCCATAACCATCTTTAAGACCTTCCTATTTCGCAATCACCTTTGCAATGTAAAAAAGGTGTCCAAGGATCTCTAAGTGCCTTCTAAGCCTGCATTTGAATGGCAACCACTTAACTAATTACAGAAAACCTTACTGTAATAGATGTGAAACACTTTTTTTCTCTTAAACACATACAAGGAGAGTTTTACTATCTATGTTTTCATCAAAATACTAACGTGATCCAAGTGAAGCTCCAAATCTTCTTACCAGCAAGTTGTATGATTTTTAATTGAGCAGGTACCTTGGTGGCACATAGCTCTATCTCATAACCATAAAAAATGTTGAGGCTCGGGGAGATAAGACTGAGTATATTATAAAGACACAGGTGAAGCCTAGACCTATTCTTGAGCTATACGATCTCTAAGTCACCCAATTAAAAGATTGAAATCGCACCTACATAGTCAATCAGCAGTAACCCAAGCATTTGATCTCACATTTCACCAACTTTTTTTTCTTCCTAAAAGACAAACAAAACAAAATAAACAAAATCAAACACAGGTTTCTGCCTTGCCAAAAGGTTTCTAGTTTCCAGCTTGAGTCCCCATGCATGACCTATAGCACACTGACTTCCCCTTTTGTACTCTGAGGACTGAAGCCAACATCCATCATAACCGGTACCCCTCTGTTGATATTTTTCTTTTAGGATAGATAGATATATTTAAGAAGGAAGTTGAAACATTGTTGCGTAATAACTTCGACTTCAGTGCCTGCTTAACCCCAACAATTTATTGGAGGCATTTTGGACAGGTCAAATATTCTGTAATACAGACTATCTCCAGCTAAATATTATGTAGAGGCTTTGTCTAGTCATGCATAACATCCTCAGAGTTATCTATACTAAATACAGATATGTTCAATATAACCCATCTCTACCCTTTTCATTCCTTCTATAGCTTTCAAGCTCAGAAGTCAAAAACTTTAACATACGTCAATGCATTTAACCATCATCATGAAAAAGCACAAGGGCTTAGAAATTCATATTAGTAAAAAGCACAAACCTCTGACCAAGATGAGGTCTTGAAAAATAAATTAATAAGGGCAGCGTGATCTATCAGAACATGAACCTGCCACTGTACCCGCACTCTCAAAGGCTTCTTTTCTCTTAGCATCAACTAAGAATGCATTATTTGAAAAGAAGGGTAAATTCAATTGGACTTGTTATGCATTCAAGCCAGCAAAAGTAAACATTCTGTCCTACTTCAAGATGCACCTCAAGTGTCACTGTGTACCTATCAAAGATTAGTTACTTTGAAGTGCTTATGCAGAAATAACTTGGCAAATGTGAACACTGTTAACAACGCTAGGTACAGTGGTAGGACCTGTGTTCCACTAAAACTGGACTAAAGACTTATTTTCATGGAAGGATATCAATAGACAAGTGACTGGACATGAAAATGATATTTTATGGTCATTTGCATTGAATTGAGTTACAATTATAGATTTCAATAAAGCTAGCACCTGAGACTCTGACTGCGGAAGTGACTTGTGTGATTGTGAGTACTGCAATGAGTTGGAGCTCAGATAAGTTTGGTACACAGCTGCCTAGTGGACCACTGCCACCACAAGTTGCCATTGGATCTGCTATTGGCACTCTAAAATGGCGTTCTCCCACCATCAGTTACGTGGATTAATATTAGAGTGAACATCTCAGATAAGAGGTAATTGGAGCATAAAAGTATAAAAGTAGGGTTTAATCTCATCCTCTGTGAATCTATACTGATCTGTATTGATTTTGTAAAAAAATGTTCTGTTTGACAACATAGACTGGATAATGCTACTTGCAGACACAAACAGATCGACCTCCACTTCTTGAATTAATTAATTGAGCTTCTAAAAAGTCATAAATACCTGCACAGTCACACAGCAGGGAAACAGAACGAACCATGCTTGCTTGGAATTTTATTCATCATGTCCTAATCTTATGATATCAAGAGAAGCTCTCAGTTCGGAAACCTAGCTTTGACCTCACGGTGCAATCTTACAGCCAAATCTTCATTGTCATTCCGACGAAGACCATTGCACAACTCAGACAGGACAGCTGAATCAGGAGACACTTCTCAGTAACATCTCTCTCAACACCTGAGTTGCTCCATCAAAATCCTGATTCTCACAGAAGGAAGATATCAACATCACATATGTACGTCTATTAGGATGACAACCACTCCTAATCATATCTGTTAGTTCAAATGCACATTCCGAGTTCTTCCTCACACATTGTCCTAGGATAAGAGCAGAGAAGTTGAGAAATTTGGGACTAGATTTTGGTTCTCAAGTTCCTCGACCATAAAAACCGCCTTCTTAGTCTTACCCTCCTTGCAGTACCCCAAGATCATGGCATTAAAACTCAAAATATCAGCCTTGACTCCATTTCTCTGCATCTCTTGATAGAACCCATAGCCCAACTCAACATGACCCTGTTGGCCATAGGACACACATCCTTCGCTTTCATCTCATTGAAAACCTTATTCGCTTCGTTTAATCTCCCTTGCTTGCAAATTCCATGGATAAGAGTGTTAAAAGTGACCTCATTTGACTTTAAACCATTCCTTCCCATCGAGACTTTTAGCTTTGCAGCTAAGGAGAGAAGACCCTTATTGCAATAAATAGAAATAAGTATATACTACATAATGCAAAGCAACAGTCGGAAAGATACCCATGCTTGCCATGTCCTGGAAGACCTGTAGACCTTTTTCCATATTCCCCATTCTAAATTGATATGTTGAGGGTATAAACATTTATCGAAATCCTACATCTTCGAAATTCCTTGCAAAAATCCAACACAATATCTGCCCTATCAAACTATGCAAGGAGCTCAGAAAATGCATTGCAGAACTCAACTGTAGGCAGAAATCCATAATCCTTCATTTGACAAACACAAATCCTTAGACGAGACTGACTATTTTTAGAATAAAAGTAGACGAGCTCTCTCTAGGCTGAATCAACTCAAGCTTCCTACAAGCCCAACTCGATATCTATTGAGCCAGCCTGGCTTCGTCTACTTTTATGATTAAAAAAAAAAAAAGACGGTCTCTCCTACGACTTTCTGGTCAGCAAAAAGCACTTGTAGCATCCCTATACTTCTTGATATGAGCATGAGTCTTAAAAACGGATCAAACACACAAGGGGACGAATCACACAAGCGATACAAGTACCATATCGCCTCAAACAACTCGGAGGGCAAATCAATCAAACTCAAACTCAATATACCCTTCAAAACAGACTCAGCAGACTTAAATTCCCGGTGTCTCGTCAAATCATGGAATGAGTATCAAGGGTGTGCAAACTAGGCTGCTTAAGCTGAACCCACTTATAAAACTCATAAGAAAGCACATACTTCCTCAAATTTATTCCAGTGAGAATGTATAAGATGACTATATGCTACATTAACATAATCCAAGTCTTGACCTTTTGGGTCAGAAATGTTCCATGTCCTTGTTGCTAAACTACCATTTACAGTATCAAGGAATTGTTTGAACTATGAACTTTCATTGCATGGTAATAACTGAGCTTAATTTAACAAATGGGTGACGAAATTTGAGCTTCGAAATTCATTGTTGGAGTAATGGCTATCAA
>CAAKMY010100066.1:0-14947 GCA_901111285.1 Corrigiola litoralis | reverse complement strand
TCTATTTTTCGAAATTTGCGCCTCACTTCGATATCGATAAGGCGAGCGCCTTCGCCTTGCGCCTCGCTTTGAGGCTCCAAAGACCCTATCGCCTCGATGCACCTTAAGCCTCTTTAAACACTGTTCATGTCCATGTCAATATAATCGAAGGAAGCAGCCTTACAAAAGCTTTTGATTTCAATGGACGAAACTAAATGTGTGACTAATCTCTAGTACACTTCTTATTACATATGAATTAGTAGTTTAATCAAATTCCCTTATGCTACGTAACAGCCCCCTCTGCAGACAAGAAGATAAGGCATTGGACATTTAAGTCCTTAGCCTGCCATAAAGGGAAATTTGTTAAAACCAGTGTTACTGATAACGGATTAGTTTGCTTATATATTTAACATGAATGCCTGAGATAGTGTATGACAAAAGATCAATTTTCCGAAAGGGAAACAGGAGAGGCCAGGCCAAAAGCTATAAACAGCAGCAAAACACTAACAGACAGCAGAAAAAAGTATGTAAGAGACACAGGAATCATTTACCTCCAAATAATGACACATACGAAGGGTTCTATATCTCATGATGCCTGATACATCTCCTGTCTCATAATAAACTGTTATGTACAATGATATTGTTCCTGGGAGAGCAGCTCTAAACCAAAGGGGCCACAAAATCGGCTTTTTTCCTTGAACTACCAAATCCTGAAGGACCATGGCAAATCAATTGATATAGTATGTACCTTCAAAAAACAACTGACATTCCAAAAAGAACTGCTCTGAATTACCTCAGGGAATTGGAAAAAAGAAGGCATTTCATCGTTCCGAGCTGCATTAGCATGTTCTTCAGAATTTTTCTTCAGCAGGCATGCAGGAAAGTCTAAATCTAGAGCTTCTGGGCTCCCAAAAGTAAGAAATCTAGGATGACTGATCTTCACTTTCAGGTTCTGCAAGGGTTGAGTCAGGTCAATGTTTATACAGGCAAAAAAAAAATTGCAAATAACAGAACCAAATAGAATGGAGCCACACTACCAACTACTAACAAATATAAGAATTCGGAACTTCACGTCTCTTCTCATTTTGTTTATCTGTAAAGGCTGAAGAATGGCATTAATGCCAATCATGACGAATGGTACTTGTCTTAGCTAAATGTACAATGTACAGAATTATCACCAGTCCAAAGTGAATACTGTCAATATGATATCTAACAACATTTGTGGACTTTTCCTCACTGCACCAATTTAGAATATTCTAAAAACTCAATAAAAAACAAAAGGAAAAGAAAAAAGGGACTAGTGTGACATAGTTGGTCACTTCACACGTTAAAGAAACACGCATTTGGGCAGACGTAAATACATTTTTCTTCCACTTTTCATTAATGATCCTGTTGTTTCATTCAAAAGTTAAAACCGCAACCCCAACAATGAAAGAGGAAACTGGAGTAAATAAAAGAAATTGCTAGATCTGTGGAGTACTTTTAATTGTAGATAAGCCATGAAATCAAATAACTGCTAAAGCTGGTTGAATAACTATGGTCTGTTACACACATACCTTCACAGAAACCTCTGATTGATTGTTCAACTCCAAAACAAGACGGTGCAACTCTCCAAGATATGTTTTCTTAGGCAGGGGGCGAATGGAACCTTCAAGCCTTGGTAGAGACTATAGCAGAAGAGGGTTTAGCATAGTAAGAAGAATAATATATGTAAACAAAAGCAGAAAGTAGAGACAGAGAAGTAAAAACCTTTATAACGAAGAACTTGAGTTCACTTTTATGAGATTGCTTAGGTTTCCTACTCCTGGTATTCTTTTTCTTTACTTGGTCAGGCTCAAAAATCTGATAGCCAACCACTGAACCTGACAGTTTCCACCTGACCCCAACCAATTTCAGCATCCCTTCCACTCTAGGGATAACATTTAATTGTACCTGAAACAGAAATGCAACTGAGGAGTGAAACATTGAGTAGCCAACTTCAAGAAGAATTTGTTGAAAGTAGAGACGAGAAAACTTATGCATCCATGTCACAGCTGAGAATCTGAGATGCTCAGAAAAATTCCAGCAATGAACAGTAAGATTCAAACCACATTTGAGTGGCACAGAACTTTAGCTAACCACGTTTACAACAAAGTAAACAAAGCATTCACCAACAAGATGGCATTGGCTACATTCTCTACGCAGCTGCAGTTTTATTTCCTAAAGCTTATCAAGTTATCAGCACAAAGGCATCATAAGATAGAACTTACAACAAGCGTTTCGCTACCATTGAGAGAAAAGTCCACTTCAGCTAATGTAAACAGGTCTGCATTTCCTTCACTGCAGTCGTGTATCAATAGGAGGAAACAGCTCATTATAAAGTAAAATGATGGTAAAAACTTTCACAAAGAAATAATTAAGAGAATATAGTTGCAAAAGCATACCATCCAGCAATTAATTTCCTAATCTGCTCATCGTTTTGTAACCCAGTGGAAGACCTAATTTCATCTGCAGTAATATAAAATTCAAATTAGTCAAACTAATAGTAAGGATGAAAAAAGAAAGATCTAAAGATCGTTAGAAGGATAATCTGTTTCCTTACCGTTTTCCATTTCTTCACTCGTTGCGAAGTACTTACATATCAGCGAAACATTGGATATTGAAATAGGGATTTGAAGCGGATTTTTAAAGCCTATATCAACCTTTATAGCTTCTGCAAGGATAAGTGAGAATTACAATAACAACTTGAATTTACCTCTAATGCATAACATATTACTCAGCAACCCTCAATATAAATGTTTTAGAGCAAAAATTTCAGGAGGGGATTGCAAGAGAAGGAAAAAAGTAATAATAACAGAAGAAAATCCAATAAGAAATAGAGAGCCCCTAAGCAGCATGACCACTTGTAGCCCAGTGGTCATGGCCAACAGCCAGTGCTGACGTGGACAGCTAATAATTGTGAGAGCGGGCAGTCAGTAGTCGACCTCACTGTAAGCCAAAAATTTACCCAGATGACGAGCTTTCTTAATGTCGCAAAACAATTCCAAATTTTTGCAGAATTTCTATTGTAGTCCCGTAAGCCATATCTCTTTCCTCCTGTAATAGCCTTTTCTCCCTCCGGCCCTCCCAAGTGTCCACAATTCTTTGCTTACAGAGTCATTTCAATCTCTTGGAAAACCATGCTCTAGGTTTAAATTTAAAAATGCTGACAAAGACCACAGAGGCATGGAACCAAGATAGTGCTTATTGTCATTCACAGGGGGGCTCCTAATAAACCTCATTTGACTGGATCTAAGGCATCAAAATTGCACGCAAGGGTACTGCATTGCTGCTCAGTTTAGTGGGTATATTATTGACTAGCCATGCATATTGGTAGGTATGCCTGTTGATCTAAGCCATTGGGGTGATCTTAGGTCAGAGGGAAATGACAGCTGTCTCAGTGGTACAACACAGGGTAGTCACCGATGGAGTCTCAGTCTATCATCAATGACTGATTACAGGAGAAAAAAATCAATACAATGACATGAGATTTAGAAGTTGGTTTTACATTGACAATAAAGTGATTGTCCTCTTTCCCGATTTAGAAGTTATTTCTACAGTTGCATTTACAAACAAACTGTTTTAGATACACACTCCGTTTTTTTTGCTTTTTTTCTCTATCAATATTAAGAACTCTTTATCTTCAAATCTCGCTAAATTGTTTCATACCTAATACAAGCACACACAAAAAAGAAAAATGAAAACAACTATGGCTAAACCATCTAACAAGACATGCTCATACTCATACCTCCAGCAACGCACATGTTGGACTCTTTACACTTCTTTGTAGCAACCTTCGTATGTAATTCCAACCAATTGGTCTTGGCTGTTGAGAGTGATGGAATCATGTCTTCCTCCAAGGACCTCCATACACTCTCTCTTACTCCAACCTATAATTAATAGAGAGAAAAGACCATTACATATTTTGGCTTAATCAGATATCATAGAACCTGCTATTGAATGGGTCATCTACAACAGAGATTGCACTGCAGAAGTACAAAATTTCATCCAACTCACAGCAGTTGGTGAAGCATAAGTCCGATGGTCTTCAAAAACAACTCTAAGTGAAGGGAGCTTCACAACAGGCAAACGGAGTCTGCATACTTCAAATGTTTTCCCTGTTTTCTGAAATAAACAAAACAAAATGTCAAGATAGCAAGAACAGGTTTCAAGCTCCAGCCTGATGAATTAGACCCTTTTTAATAACTCGGTGTAGTTATTGGCAAACAGGAGAGCTTTATGCAGTACTGCAGCAGATTTTACAATATTCCCAAGTATTAATCAAGTTTGATGGTTTCATAGAGTTGATTATCATTAAATGCCCATGTTTACGGCTGAACGACATGCTTTTAAATGACATATTACTCCAGGTAGTCTAGGAAAATGAAATACCTGAACAAGTTGAAGAAAGTCCCCAAGGAATAGCTCTTGTGCTGCCTTCGATTGATGGGTACAGGCCAGAATTTCTAGCATATGCTCAATTGCCACGTCAAACATGCCAAGGAATGCAAACCACCTGATGATCCAGGCGAATCATGAAGACTACATCAGTTATTTAACAATGAGGAGAACCGTACAAAAAAAGCCTTTAACTTACTTGCCAAGTTGGAAATGTATGTGATCTCTTATCAAACCCCAGGAAGTTCCCTTGAATACAGAAAGAGCAGTTTTGTATGTCCGAATTGCATGCTTTACCTGATGCAAAAGATTTCATATTTAGAAGGGGGCTTAAGAACTTAAAAGTACCAAGAAGAAACTTTCACGAACTCATCATAAGGAGGTACCTTGTCACACTTTTTATAAGAATCACCGGAGAGAATCAGATGAAATCCATACTTCCGTAGCATTGGTGGTGCTGAAAATAAGTAGCAATAGGAAGCTTGCTCAAGCAATACAGCTGACTGCAGCGATTCCTGAAGAAGTCGGGAGATATAAGGCACTTCCAGACCATATTCACAGTTAGAAGCTTGTGAAAGAAAAAGGGACGTTACCTCACCAGAAACACGGAAGTAAACACTAGCTGCTTCCTTATACTGATCCCTTGCTTTCAACATTTCAACCCACCAAAGCCCACAACGAATGGCATTTTGCTGACCTTGTGGGCCAAGTTTCTGCAGAATTTTACATCATCAGCAAAGATGCAATAAATAGTTGATTAAGTTGTTAGCCATACGAGAATAATCAACTGAGACAAGGGACATTCACACTATCAAATTTTCTTCACCGAAACTAAATCATCACCCTGGTAACAAATCTGTTAGCTATAAAAAAGACGCATACCAGGTATGTAATGAATGCACTTTCCATACAGTACTCTTCATCCTTTCTAGCTTGGTCCAACATGAAATATGCCAATGCCGTCATTTCCTGAAATCAACATTTTTCTCATCACACGGGCGAGATGAGAACTTTAACTTAAACTATTGTACTAGATGACGTTTCCACAACAAAAATTTGCCTTCTGTAAATTCTAAAAAGAAACCAAAAAGAGCATGTCTAAATAATTTGAGGGAACAGCGTCACCACAGGTCATGACAATATAGGGAAACCCCAGGACATAAATGCGGGTTCCACAGTAGTTCATTTTCCTTCTTGTTGTTATATGAGTGAAATATTCAATCTATAATAATAGGTCTAAAGATGTCTAGGGATTAAAGAAAATGATGCCTTCTCTCCAAAGTCCAACTTAGTCATGATCAGTGTCACGTAATTCGGGCGAATTCGCAAACGGAATTCGCAACTCCGAGGTGAATGCAATTCGCTAAGTGAATTCTAAATAACAATTCGATAAGAATTCGGTAATAATTCGACAGTTTTGAGTATAAATTTTATGTGAATAATAATTTATGTTACTCAGGGAATGCATAAAGAAAGTATTGAATAAAAAGATAGATATGGAGAAAAGTTTGTTTTTCTGAGGTAGAGTTAAATATTGTATGGAGTATAGAAAATGAGAGTTGATTTTTTTTTTTAACCAAAAATGAGAGTTGATTTGTTACAGAGTATTAAGTAAAAAAGGAAAAGAAGTAGACAAAGTAAAAGAAACAGTGAACAATAAAGAAAAAGAAGTGGCTGGCAGCTCGCTTGCACTTAAAAACCCAATATAGAAAAGACCAAGATACCCTTAAATAAAAAAGCAACCCTAATAATGGAATTGTACTGCCGGCTCTTTCTCATCAGTTCTTCAGTCTCCTCCTGCTCCCATTGCTGTGTGCTTGCATTCTTCCATCTCCTCCCTTCTCCCAAGTTCTTTTTAAACCCATTTTTCAGTTCTGTAATGGTAATTCGCCCAGCCCGCACAACCTAACGAATTAGCGAATTAATTCGGTTTCGAATGCCGATTGCATTCGAACGAATTAATTCGGAATTCAGAGGGGGGGTGAGAGAATTCTGTATCACTGGTCATGATATCCTCCCCCTCCTCCACCCCCCGATTGCATTTGAAACCGAATTAATCCGGAATTCGGAGGGGGGGGGTGAGCGAATTATGTATCACTGGTCATGATATCCTCCCCCCACCCCCACCAGGCCTCTAAATATATAAACTTCACAAACAGACGGAAGGGGGATTCATGTATAACTACTACTCTACTAGTAAGTGTAGAAATGACTATCACTCTAGCAGCATCTCCATATAGTAGAAATATACTCCCTCGGACCCACAGTAAGCTTCTACATTTGACTTTAAGAGTCAAACATCCAATACTTTCACTCTAAAATTACATTAAAATATAATGAATTATATTATAAAACAAAAATATATACATTTGTTGTAAAAATACCTTTCCCAAAATTTTAAAATTTATTAAAAATAATAATTTCGATACAGAAAAGGTAATGGTGCAAGTGTTGTCTTGGAGACTGTGATGAGCAAGTAGAAGCTTGTTGTGGCTTAGAGGGAGTATAACTTTTCACAAGAAGTCTAAAATTTCTATTTAATAACCAAAGCCTCCCTTTCACAGTAAGCAAAGAAAATGTCAAAAAGCTCATAGCCTCATAAACTGTACGGCATTTACAGAGACCATTGTAGGGAAAAGGGTGTGCAGTTACCTGTACACCAGCATAGCGCTTCCAGGATTTGTCAATCTTATAATCCGTAGAAATAAGCCGGTAATTTGACAGCGCAAGTTCATAGTCTCTTAACATGAAGGCATAGTCACCCAACAATCTGATTTGTGACTCAATGGAGCTAAAGGTATACCTAGAATAAAGAGAGGAGGAATACTGTCAACCAAAGTAATGATAGATGTTCCAAAAAAAAAAAAACGTAATGATATGTTGATAAGCACACTATGCAGCAAAGCATTTAAGTCACATACGCTGGGCCATCTGGTGTATCTGGTACATCCTCCTTCCCCTTTCTCCACCACAAATTTTTTATTTGGTTCCTAAAACCTCTCCTTGTAGCGGAAACCTAAGCACGACATAGAAAGACCACCAAAAAAGAACACGATTACAATAAAGCCTGAGGTTATACACTAGACACTTATTCAAGATCATGGATAAAAAAAACCGCTGAGGGGAAGGCAACAAAACGCAAAAAGTGAACTAACTAAACACCTGCTGATTCAGTGACCGTATTTTTTGCTCCATGTGTGGAATTATGTGTTTTGATGTTAAGTCTTGCATAAGGACTTTTATCTGCTCAAATTCAACAAAAGAATTGAAGTGAGGCTGTTGGATCTTAGCCGAAAAGTAGAATGGCAACTAGAGAAACTGCAAAAGATACCTCATCAATATCATCCTTATCAAGGAAGCAACCAAGATGGTCCTTGAGTGAAGTATCTGATTTCTGCAACAAGGAAACAAGAAGTAGAAGAGAAATGAGAAAAGGGGATAAACAAACACCTATGTTTAGCACAATACTAGCCAATTACTATTACAATAACAGAGGAGACATGCCTCTTTTCATAATAAATGTCTCATTTCCGATAATACAACCTTGGAGAAGTTTTAAGAAAGTGTTGGGTACGGAAGCAAAGAGCAGTGTATTTTAGGACATTCGAAAAAATGTGTTATATAATACAAGCAGAGACCCATAGAACTACACTTACAAGAGAAGACCATGGGCAAACTTGACTTTCTACAGATCCTTCCTTTGCAGAGTTGATACAAAGCAGTTGACAATCATTTGAGCCAAATGCGTTTTTCATCTCCATCAAAATCTTTGATGCTCTGAAATGGAAGAGTAGAAAACTCATCATTACAAAAAGAGTTACTGTAGTTTAGTTCACCAACACCAACAGTAGGGATAAATACCAAGGAAAAAGAAAAATGAAATGGCCTATTCTACTTATCGTACTCTCACCAGCGGTGCCGCCACTACAATACAGGGCTTTCTGTAGCCAAAATATACATAAGATGTAGTGAACTAGCTAGCACCAGAGCACAAAACGATAGCTGTTCACCGTCCTAGCAGTACATCCATTCCATTCTTTATCCGTATATTTATTTTCTAAAAGTGGGTATCAGTGTGTGCAGATTTTTGTTTATTATGTATGATAAATGTGGGCCCCAGACTGAGATGCTACTACCAGGCCCAACTCCCAGCTAAATAAGTGACCCCAGACCCCCCCCCCCCCCTCCCTTTCCCCTCCCCACCCCCAAATCCAGTTAGAACATGGCCTAAGTGGTACCCAGAAACTCTCTACCATTTAAAGGAATTTAACAATCAAGGTTAGAACTTAGAACCCCTAACCTCAAGGATGGAAGGTGGCAAGACGGTCATTGTGCTGATGCCCTTTGATTATGTGTGCTGGATTTAAACATAGATACATATATGGAAATTTTATACCAAATCAAAGAAGAGGGGCTGTAACTACAAGGGTAAATCTTGTAACGTGCTTTAAGATGGTTTGAGGCTTTTAGCTGCAGCTGTTACATTCACCTGGCAAGAGCAGAACTTGAAAATTTTGCACAACAAACAGACCCTGCTGTGTTGGTATGCACCCAAGACGCCTACTGCAAGTGTACGTCTAATGCAAAAGTAAATCTCTATTGGTACTCACTATTGTTTCGGTTGTTTGTTTCCCCTTGAACATGATTGTGTAGAGAGCTCGCAAACCCTTCTCAGAAGTTGTGACAGGCCTGTCCAATGATGCAGTTTTTAAGGGGAGTGTTGCTTTGCGTTGTATAGAAGAGGCTTGTGTGTGAAGCTGCCATTTGGTTTGTACATATCTCTTGGTAATAATACATATTATTAGTGTTAACCAAAAAAGCACAATGCACTTGCACAATAGAACACTCCCTAAGAAAAAGGTGTGTTGACTATCATCCTAAAAGTTGGGAAATGCATGATTTATTTAATACGCACATGAACCCGAATTAATGCTCACAGTGGCAATCATGGAGGTTGACTGGTTGAAGCAGAAAGAATCATTGAAACTACAGACTTTAAGTTTCCCAGATTATGTCTGCTCTCCTGAAGAAATCCCATCTTATATTGGAAAGTCATTCCCAGACATACCAAACTCAGGTGGATGCATTCTGACTGTTCAATGTAGCAGGTTTCATTGCTACACCATGAATGTCTAGATAACTACATCAACTGAATAAATTGATCTCCTTGTCAATTCACTTTTATGGAAAAGAGAGTTTGTATCGACTCAAGATATACTTTGAATTCCTTGCAATAGAATTTTGGCTCATAAACACACGTGCTTTTCTCAAAATATTAGGTTCAGAATTTTGGGAAAATTTGTTTAATGGGGAAAAAAAGTTCTTTTCTTGATCTTACCAAGAAATCCTTCTACCTCACAGGGAATATTTGGTGTTTAGATAAATTTTGTGTCTATAATTTGGCCAATGATGAATGATTGGTCCTGAAACAATGAAACCTCTAAATGAAACGTAAACTATACTGAAACGAATGGAGAGATGATACTGAAATGTTTATGCTTGTGCAATAAGAAAGGAATTAACTTATAAGTGTACAACTTTGTTAGAGCCCCTCTCTATAAGCGACTTGACTTTTAAAAGTTTACATAGGGAAAGCCGTTGGCAACGAAAAATGCAAAGCACGGGATGGAAAGGGTTTTTCTTTTTCTTAACAAGGAGTTATCTACTCCATCTGACTAGATCGGGGTTCAAGTCCAGCGCAATCCATGTCTCATAACGAAATTATGTACAAAGTACAGAAATCCTATATTGTATATTATTGCTACATCTATTTTTGCAACTCACTTCAATTTGATGAATTGGAAAAGCACTAAGGATTCGTACCACCACAGTCACTAAGCAGGAACAGTTTGCCAAAGGAGCATGTGCATTTGATTGGTAAGCACATCCAATCAGAAAAAAGGAAAACAAGTATCTATGGAGCATAGTGACAAAGACGACAGACGAAAAAAGGAAAGTACTACTCACGTCTCTGGAGACCCGTTTTGATTGTCATGCAGTACAATATAGTGTTTGACAATATTTGGGTCCATCACTCCATCATTCAGAAGAGAAGGCAACTTGCTAGTGTTGAAAAGATCGCTAAATTTGTTTATTGGCCCCTCATCTTTTGATGAAACAGCCAAAAGACCTACAAGTAGTTTTGGACAGGAGTTAAAGGATGACTAAGTTCATATTAGTAATTATTTTTTTATCAATCATCAATAAGTGCTGTAAAGTTGCCTTGCATCAAAAGTTGAAGAGATGCTCACAAGCTACAGGATGGTCAAAAGCTTCATGTTCTGAAAATGATGCAGCACGTATAAGCTCTTCATTAAAGATCTGGAACCATGATGGCAATGCTTCTGACTTTGAGACTGCAGAAATCACAGAAAAACATTAGCTTTGAACAGCTACAGTCCAACAACTTACACCAACCAATAGTAAGATATTTACAACTGCGAAAAAGATGAAAGCGAAAAACTGTTTCCCAATAATATCCAAACTGTAAAGAAGTATTAGTGTCAAACTGGCAGTGAGGCAGAAGACTTATTTCCTCGCTCAGATTTCCCAAAATCATTTTCATGGTGCAAACCTCTACAGCTTGACCTCAAAGCAGAAATAGGAAACACCTTTTATCATAAATTACAAAGGGCCAGAAATACAGAGTAGAACACAACTTACCAGAGAGCATATGTTCATTGTTATGCTGATCCAAACAATGGTCATAATTCTCTTTGTCTCCAGCTTCAGTAATAACTTTGTCCAACCGTGCTTTTGCTGCCTAGTTGACAACATCATATTCAAAATTCGAAACCTTTGAAAGCAATTCCTCAGAAAACTTCTAAAGTGTAGAAAGAAAGAAAGATGATAGAAAAAGATGACTAAATTATTCACAGACAAAAGCCTAGGTAGAGAGTGCAAAGGGCTTGACCTTTTCACCTTATCCTACAGGAAGGTCAAAATTGGCATCCTGAAGAAAGGTATACGAAGAAGTCTCAAACTTAAGGCTATGCTTGGTTCGATGTAATCACAATTACATTGTAAAAGATTCCCTTAAGGGGACAAAAAAGTGGAAAAATTAACAGACAGGGAGAGAGGAGTGTCCTGTAGGGAAAAGTAACTAATACATCAACACATGTAATGGCAATTGTTGAGGTTCAACCTAGGTAGATACCATGACTTGAGTAGATATGATCAATCACACTCCATCATTTTACCACCCCTCTCTCCTCTTTGTTTCCCCCCTTATTTTAATTGTCATTATCATTAGAGGAAGCCAAACATAGCCTTAGTGACTAGCAACAATTGAACTTATCTTTCTTTCACCATAACATTCAAATTAAACATCTTTCTTGAATGGAAAGCCATAACCAAAAACACACACATACACATGTAGTGAGCCTAATAAAGAGGATATCAGACACAACGAGGGAGAATAAGGTATAGCAATTCAATCTAACTGATCCTTAGCTCCTACGCCTAATGGTAATAGTCTCTCTATGATAGCCAGGTCGGGCACGAACAGCCTCTTTGTACATGCAACGGTTGGACTGTTTTATGATTGTCCTCCCCCAACCCCGCCCGGGGTGGGATCCATTGCAGAAGCATTGGTAATAGAATAATGTGGTGTGGATGCTAACAGCATCAAATTCTATTTCTTGTACACAGAAACACTCTACTTTACTTGTCTTATGTGGCAGCAAAACTCAGATAACTCCTTTACTACGTAAGTCTTTTGCTCAATTGCCTTAAGGACCATCTACAAAATTACAGACACACAAGTCTTCTTTCTCAGTTACATGCACTCAACCACGTTAAGAGTAACCGAATCATACCCTATGCCCTTAACAAGAGGAATACATACAATCACAATGCACTTGGGTTGAATTTAATGAATCTCATCTTCAAATGAACACCCCCTCAATGCACAAGAGTTGTCCTACCCTTGAATTCTGTTTAATAACATAAAAATATACCTCGAAATCTAGACGTCGAATCTCAGAAGCGTAGAATAACCGTAACTTGAACTTCTGAATCCTATAAGGTTGGTCATTCGCTGTACGGACAGGAACTGTAACAAACAACTCAAATCAGAAAATAGCGGCAGAATTAGTAACAAACCTCAGTTAAATCAGCTTGAATTGTTGAGAAGGCAAATAATAATCACAAATTATTGGAGAAGACCATAAAAGTAGACCATCTCTTTACTAGGTAAATCTTCTCAAGCTCTCTACAAGCCCAAATTAGTTGTAGATTTATATGCCTTTATTGGGTCAGCATGGCTTGGTCTACTTTTATAATAAAAGTAGACGGTGTCTCCCAAGACTAGCTGAATAATAATGGCATGACCACCAAAATGTATCATCCATGACCGCATAACCGTTCTATACCAGCCACAGACTATAAACACTCATTTCCACAAACATAACGCGAATGCCACAACGATAGGCATAACTAAAACAATTCGATACTTGTTGCTCAGACTACAGTACCACTTAACCACTAACAATAACTACAAAGTTTAACCCTTGCTCAGTATACTATACTATCATCAACTAGCAATGTTTTAAAGTTACTAATCCCAACAGGCCGACACATCGAGTACCAAAGTTGCCCCAGTGTGTCCGGGGGATGTCCCAGGTTCGAATCCTCATATCCCCTGAAATCCCGACATATTAGGAATTACTACAAGGGAAATGTGGGGTAAGTGATGTACCGTCGATGTTGTCGAAGGAGGAGAAAGGGGACAGCAAGTCGACAAAAGAGAGGCCGTTCTTGGCACATGTCTCCTCGACGAGAGGGGTGGAGAGGAGCATGACGACAGGGGTGATCCCATCCACCACCATCTTCCCCAGTCTCGTGCTTCCCGGATCCGTTGGTGGGGCCATGCTGGGACCGACCGATCTTAGATTGGACTTGATTCTGTTTTTTTTGCCAATGGATTCTTTTTACTTTTTATTGGTGGGTTTGTTTCACTACTTTGACCTTGCTTATGTTTCTTTGTCTGCCTCGCTGAACACAGACTCTTTCTTTTTTTTTTGTACTCCCTCGTATCCACGTACTCAATCCCTCACGTTGACTCTTTGACACTATTTGAAACTAAATTTTTATTATCAATAACTCTATATTTATAATCTAACAAATAACAAAAATATATTTAGATAAAAGTATATGTTACAATTATAGATTTGTTATTTTTTCAAATTTAATTTGTGAGTTATAATAGTCTAATAAGACAAGTACTTTTTAAGTTTGAAAAAATTAATGAAAGTAACACCATCTTTGGGCAATCAAACACAAATAATATGACTTTATAAAATCAATGAAAATCATACAATATTTATCACTTTGAGATAAAAATAGCACGACGCTCTATGGCGGGGAATCTCATGCCGAAAAATGATTTGTTGACATTTTTTAATATTATTTTCTCTGATTACGACTTATAACAATAACTGCTAGTGATTAAAATCCCAAAATCACCCAAATCCTTAACCCCCTTCCTCATCCCCAAAATCCACTTTCTCGTCCCTCTGAACCCTTCCCCATCATAACCCCCCTCCCCCAACCCTCCAAATCCTCTTTTCCATCACCGATCTAACTAAGAACTGAAAAGTGGACGCAATGGCCTCTCCGGCACCATGGACCGGACCCAGATCGACCCACCACCTAACCCATCAAGTGCATGTAGACCCTTTAACCCTTCACCACCGACCAACTCCTAGACATCCTTTTCACATAGATGTGACGATAGTGGGGTTTGAGGAGGCAAATGTGTTTGGAGTACTTTCATAGGCGGTTTTGCAGTTGTTCGATTGTTGTGGGTGGTTTTATTGGGATATTGTTGGTAATTGTTACTGTGATTTCGGGGGTGGAGAGGAGGTGTAAGTTGAATTTTTTAGTTAGGCTTAGAATTCTTATCTATGTGCAAGGGGATTAAATTAGTTCACTAAAGATTACGAGTTTGTAATGTTTATGCATGTCTTGGCATGTGTTAAGCAAAATACATATGTGACTTGCTCGAGGGATTAAGGGATGGTTAAAGTGCAATGGTACGAACATGAATCAGGTTGTAAGTTGACATTTGTAATCGAAGAACGATGAGAAAGAAAATGAGTACTATACACTTTATATGATCAATTATTTGTGTATGTTTTGCTCTTTTTTACATGTGTCTTTGCAATTCGTGTACACCAAAATGCATTAAGACAGCAACCGATCTAAAAATATAATTTAACTGAAGTCATTAGACTCCATTAAAAGATTTAGATTATAAGTGGGGACACTAATGGTAAAAGTAAATTAATTTTCTCCCGAGCGGGATCCGATTTCCCCCCTTATTGTAATCTACATTCGCCACTGCATTAAGGGGATATTTCTAGAATAATTTTCACAAAGTGTAAGATTAAAAATCCTACTTAATGCAAATATACAAATAAGGGTGTTATGAGTATAGTTTTAATGTGGTTGAGGTGAGAAAGTCATAGTTGTGTAATTGATGCATGAGCTAATATTTATGCATATAGTGGATTTTACTTTGTTAAATTTAGGAAAATTTACTGGGAATAAT